>JAAAKL020015643.1:0-11399 GCA_010016065.2 Carybdea cf. marsupialis auct. non (Linnaeus, 1758)
GTTAAAAGGACCTGGCATCTTGGTGGTGTAGCTGCAGTACTCATGTGTTGAGTCAACATTGAAATTTGGGATGCAGGGTAACGATTATGCTCTTAGAATTGGATCAGATTCATTACATCTGATGGAATTTTGCCTGTACAGTGTTTAATGTGGCAATTAACTCACAATTTTAGGGCGTTAACAGGTGCTGTTTTTGATGGAAACGGTATTGCCAGTGTAGGTTAAGACAGTAATTTTCTATCATCGTGAACAGGCACAGTTGTGTACTGCGAGAGATTTTTAAGTGTGCCATGCGACATTGTTCTCTTTCACTTCACAAACAGTTTTGTGTGTAGGAGTTGCACGATTCAGCAAAAACCTGGAAGCGACGTTGCAGGGGCTGCATGGAAGAGGGTTTGCAAGGGGGCAGTGCCAGAGAAGAGAGCATTGCATACCGAATAAACAATGGTTCACTTATGTAACCTGAATCGAAGAGGAGTCAATATTTCATATACAATAAATACCAGGAGGTATGGAATATATTAAGCTATATATTTATCAATTTATTGTATGTCCCTTGACTTCAATTTATTTGGGTTATGGACATTGTAGTTACAGCACAGTAAAATCCTTCTAATGCGTCCCTCTTCCCTCTCATGTAGAGGCCTGTAGTGGCCATGATATTTCAGAGATGTCATTATAACATCCATTGCCACATGATAACAGTAAAAGTAGCGAAATATTAATTCAATAGTCTTGTGAACCAGTCCCAACCAGCTACTCCCTCTTTGTTTTACGAACTACCCGTTTGTTGTTATCAAACTCCAGACAATGCCACGGCACAGCTATTCACAGCCTGATTGAATATTAGTGATATCGATCAACTTTTGTATTTTGAGTTCCAGCTAAGACAGCAATTAATTAATGGCTGCAACAATGGATCGAACTTAGTTACATAACAGAAAGATCTTGAATTTTCAAAGCAACACACTATGGAGATTCGGTAATATCACTTTTGTGACGAGTTTAAAGAGACAAGAAAAATGGCGTTGGTCCAACTTCTGAGATTCTACTGTACGTTAATAAGCACTCAACTTGTCCTAGTTCATGGTATGGAACTACAATCTCACCGAGTTTTTTCCTTTGTAAAACCGTCAGGTAAGTCCTGGTTACATAGATACTAAAGTCAGAAGATAACAGATTAACTTGCTTTCAAATTTGTCAATAATCAGTTGTGAAGCTTGTAGATTGCTGGTGAATGTGATCTAGTGACCTAAGCTTTGATCGTGATGGCCTATACTTCAATTTTTATCGATTTATAAAAATAAGGAATGACACATTGCTGAATTTTACATTGGCCATTAACATATATGCACTAAATATACATTAAGGTAAAAATATATGATAGGCTGTTTTTATAGGCTGCTATAAAGTTGCATCATTCAACATTACACCAAAGTCATACAAAGACTAAAAGCAAGAATTTCACTTCCTTTAAAAAGCAACACAGAACTAATCTCTCCTGGTCTTAAGCTTCCACTTCAAATTTGTGAGACAGAACAAAACATATCCACCACTGATTAATTAAATCTGTGCTGGATAAAGGACCTTAAAGAAGTATAAAGAAGCAACGTAACGAAAACACTTATCAATACATAATAGAATTATTTAGTGACAAGGAGACTCAGCATCTTGGTATCCATTCTTTAATCAACATTGTATGAAGTCTGAGTAGTGAAATACGATCAAATGTCAAAATTTCATTGTGACAAGTTGTCTCAAAATGATATTTAGTAAGTAGCCAAACAATAGTTTTGCTGCAGTACTTTAAATTAAGTGTAGAATAACTTCAATTAGCAAACTTTAATGTTGAAAGATGAGGTTAACAGAAAAGTATCGAGAAATTCTCTTTCAACAATAGTAACGTCGTCAATACCCTTTTAGTGCATATTTTGTTATTACAAATTGTTTAAGAGCTAGAAGGCATGTCTTACATTCTGTCTTCTGTACATATGAAGTTAAATCAAAGTAGACAATTTGAAAAAAATAGGCAACGACAGCAGTCCAAAATAATCTTGCTATGATATCTGTCTTGACTATTGATCTCCTGGAGAGCCTCTTCCAGCATTTCATCGCATCTTTATTTTACTATTTATATGATGCTCTAGGGAGAACTTACAAAATAAGTGTTAAGTGGCTACCCGTGGATTTTTAATCCTTAAACAGGTGAGGATATTTGATTTTGAAGAGAACGTTTTGGTAAACAATTATAACTCCAAGTAAGGGATTTTGTTGAAACTTTAAAATGACGGTGAGGGAGCTTCATCGAAGTAGCTGGCGAATAAAAGCTTACATGACAAGGACATAATTGGAGTCTTTATTATTCCTTATATTAAAGAATAAATGATCAAGGCTTTCAGAAAGAGTATACCAGAGAATAAAGCAAAGAAAATTAACTAGCCATTGTGACCACTTTCTGTCTCCTTTCTATGTTATTAGTAGTGCACAATACGCACTGTGAATGTGCAAATCACTAATTTGGACGGGGTGAGCCTTTGAATCTTTTTGTGGCTATTTCTCACAAAGATTGAAAGTTGGTATTGAAGGCAGTTTGTATTGCAGTATTGCAGTCAGTTCATGGGTCTTGTTTCCAATAGTTTTTACGGTTGTAGTTTCCCCCCGACGTTTGTACATCCATTTTTTCGATGTAACAAGAAAACCCAACAGTAAAGTCATTAGATTTTCTGACAAAGAACTTATGAAAATTTAAGCTTGGAATCATGCACACCGATTACCCCAGTCTTTGTAAATTCAGGAATTTCTGTCAAGCAATATCAAATATATCCGGGAAACACGACATGTTTATCTCCGCATTTCCGCAGTTCAGATTCTGACAATCAGGAGATACCTGTTCTAATCTAGTCATCTATTTATTATTACGATCTTTCTAATGTTTTTTCAGCTATAAAGTGCAATGTACCATTGGATATTGTCTTTGCGTTGGATAGCTCAGGCAGCATAGGACTGAGGAACTGGCAAGAAGAAATCACTTATGTAGAAAGACTAATCCGGTTACTGGAAATTTCACCAAAAAGTACACGTGTTGGCGTAGTGGACTTTAGCACGTTTGCGAAAATAAGACTGAACTTATTCAGGGGAACAAAAGTCGAAACTATTTTAGAGGACTTAGAGGACGCCAGGGAGCAATTCAAGGGAGATCTTACTAGTACTGAAAGAGCTATGGAAAGGGCCGTGGACATGTTTGCTGAAGATTTCCATAAAAGAAGAGTGCCAAGAATACTGGTAGTCGTTACAGATGGCAAGACAACATGGAAAGATGGCAAAAGCGGTGCTTTACTATTTTTTCATTAAATCAAATTGTGCTACGTTTGATACTTTTCATACATACTGCACATATCAATCTGAGTTTAGTTACTTTATTTTCATTATTTTAAGTATGAAACAAGGTTTAGTAGGGATAATTATTATAATCACTAGGGACGGGCTTGTAGCGTTTAGGGCCATGTGATAGTGAGAGTACCGGCTACTCTTCATAAAAATACCGATTTCTTATTTTACATTACTTTTAGTGTAATCTTCTACATTATTAAAGCATTGCAGCCGTATTTACTAAGGAGAACTTGATAAAGACTAGTTAGACAAGGAATAGAAAAGAATGGATTCTCATCAAAATTTGACAGATCTTCAACTGCAATTTCAAGAATAAAATAGCTGTTCATTGGAGAAATTTAAATAATATTGAACGGGAATTTGAGAGTATCATCCAAAGACCCTTTTCAGAGACAACGTTAAGAAAGCTGGCGGTGATGGAGTTTTGTGGAATAGTGCAGGCCTGCAAAGAATTGAGAAACATAGAAGGCTGTAGGGCATATGAATACTTAACAATATTGCACTAAAGAGACTCCAGTACGTGTGAATAAAGGATCCTGTGAAATTACAAGTAATGTGTTCAGTGTAAACCAAAGTTGCTTTAAACATTCGGTTAGAAGTGAAATATGATTATTGTTACTTTGGGGACTATTTAAGTGTTTAATCTGCGGTCATGGGCCTCTCCTACGCAAACCCGTAAACATGAGCTCGTTATCGATGATATGGTCGTCATCATCCTTGTCATCGTTTTCATTATCATCATCACCATTTATCCTAATAGTTTATTATCCTCACTAGTATTATCATTACAATCATCACCACAATTACTAGTGACCGTCCGATTATTTTACCTCTTTTAAATGCACTCATTTTTTAAGAAGCGCTCATCCTTCTTCACCCTACTTTAAATTTAAGTGTTTAAATAAAAACTCTGCAACTATGTTCGTTGACTGCTCTGAGCGCTACATGCAACATTTATCTTTGGGTTTTCACAGCACACTTTTTAAATTTCTTTCAGAAAAGTGTTCAAGCGAGTGAATATACAATGGAAAGCATCACAAAGGTGTTGCTATCGGGCTTTGTTGTGTTATCGGAGACCTAAAAATAATCTACTTTTATCCAATCAGCTGCAGAGGCAAGTTTTGAATTAAGGGATATAGTGAGTCAATGCCTACCTAGGGGCTCCTCAGGTTGCGAATAGGGGAAGGCTACAAAAATGGAGGTTAGCTGCAAATAGATTAAATATGCAATGCCGGAAAAAACCATTTTTTGTTATTCTGCAAGGCATAGCACCCGTTGAGATACCCAAACAGCGTCACGTTAAAGATATATGGAGGTTTTATACCATATTTAAGAGGGTGCAGCTACAAATAAAATATATTTTAAAATGTAGCCTAAGTTGGTGTTTTCTTGACGATCAACGTGTAAAGCGGATCTTTTATAGTACGAATATACATGCGAGGTAGAAATAGCGCTGCCTTAGTAAACCAGCAATGGAAAAAGAAAAAAAGTGGGCTACAAAATTTTCGTGCAAATCGACAAAACAGACTGTAATGTCTAGTCCACACAGTTGTAAACCCCCACAGAGCTGGCGGGGGTAGGCGGGGATGCAAAACGTATTATCTACTTTCTAAACTCTTTTATTTCATGAAACCCAGTAAATTCCTCAATATGTGTGAAACGCTCCTTATATAGTTGAAAACTGATGATGTATTACTCATATGACGTATTGCCGCTTAAATTGAGAAGCAAAACAGGAGAGTTTCCTTGGTGTAATATTTCTAAGAGTCATGGGCACGTGCTTGGACTTTATCCTTGAATACTTTAGATTTCAGCATTATAATTTACTGACCTTTTTTCCCCTTTCCAGGTACTTTATTGCTCGGAAAGCCTGTAACAGATTTAGAGCAAATGAATGTGACTGTGTATGCCGTTGGTGTTGGCCCACTGATCAATGATGACGAACTTAGATTTATTACTCGTGACCAAACAGGATCGAAAGTGATTCGAATTGACAGATTTAATGATTTGGTTTTAAGTATAAACAATATTTTGCAGCCTTTTTGTGGAGGTAAGTATACTCATTGCAGCTAAATATATAATTCAGCGTCTGCTATATCTACAAGGTAGCCGATTATTGTTACAAGGAGCAAGCTTTCACACTAATGTGACATCTTTTGGTCCATCAATCTATTTCCATTTTTATGAAGTTATGAACAATAATTTTAAAATATATTTGTAGAACTTAACAGCTACTTTTGTTGAATAGTTTTGTAAGGTATCGTAAGGTGAAGGTGGTGATGACCTTGGCGACGATGATTACGATGCTGATGATAGCGATGCAGCTTTGAACTTGACTATTTCGTCTGGAAAGTTCTGAGTCAGACCATTTGCAGATTATGGGGTACCTTTTTACAATGGGATGAACATGGGTGTTGATCAGATAAAAGCGGATAGGACACGCCCAATTCACTTTTGGAAGAGGCGGAACAGACCCTCGCCAAATTTTTTGACACTTGAAAAGTTTTTGCCCAGAACTGAAGAGTTTATTTTTCTGTGAATATGCTTTTGGCACCAGATACACTATGGTCTCCATGGAGAGCATTCTTGTAACTATCTGATTTACACCAACAATTTTGCTGATATATACGGACGTTTCACGATCGATGTATTGCAGAGCCTTATTGGGACGTTCGCAATATAAGCCAATCAGATCATTGTCCACGCTAAGAGGTGTCTTTGTTTCTTGTGTTAATGATATAAGGTTCTGATGAGCATTATTAGAAAAAAGAGTTTCTACCAAATGATGTGCTTTATCTTTTCGGAACAGTTCTTAGCTTTGCGCCACAAAAAATCTATTTGAGCCAGTGCTTACACACACAAAGCTTTGTGATAAAGTAGCATTCACAATTTTTAGAGCCTTACTAACTCAAAAATTTTGCGAGACATGGCAAGTAAAATTTTCCAGGGAACACGATGCATCTTACCACATCTACGAGGAGGCATAGCAATATTTTACTAATCTACTCTCCATCATGATTCTGTAACTGTTTATCTGATGATAGTAAGTATTTTTCTGTTCATTCACACAACAAGAATCGAACCACAATCAGTTGTGTGTATCAAGAGAGAAGTTAGCTCTCTTGTTAGCAAATGTTAAGCTTAATTACAACTATTAGGCCTGCTAGTGCTTTTTTCACAGTAACGTAGTTACCAAAGGGCATGTTGTAAATTGCTTCCGCACAATGCGAAGTTAGAACTACATCAAGTGACAACGACAGATATCAAAAAATTACATCAATTCTTAGGATTCAATTACGATTAACAGCGCAATGTAACGCCATCAAACATGCAGTCTATAACAAAGTCTGACCTATCATATAAAGTTCTCTGCAAAATTTGTATGGTAGAACAAGTGTATATGAACGAGTGCCCGGCAAATCATTTGAAGGAAAGTACTCCTCTGCACTCCCCCCTGGCTATTTAAAGATTAACATGAAGAATCATGACTCCCATGGCTTGTCTAAATTTCATTACTGTTTCCTAATACGTTTATTCACTGCACGGTTTCTTCTTTACCGTGGCAAATAATTATTTCCCATTGTAGCTCCACCTACGATAACACCCCAAGTGACGACCACAGCTAAACCTAAAGGTAGGCAAGATATACAATGAGTCAAAAAGTCTTTTAAGCAATGTCTTTCAAGCTTATTGTCAACAAAGTTTTTTTTGTGTGTTAGTGGAAAGAGGGATATGTAGGAAAAAATTACTGTATATTCTATAAACATCAATGATGTAGTAGTTTTTTGCGTTTTTACTGAATGTTCAGTAGCCAGTGATTGTTGTCATGGGACCTGTTGTAAACAAAACAGCATTAGGTCTGCCCTTGGATAGTTAGGGGACGAGCAGTGGAGAACGACTACATATCAAGGTATCAAGTTGCTTTTTAACGAATGATACTTTGTAGTATACAAAGGATGGAGTGGTACAGAAGTAAAGGTCAACAGAAAAGCATATATAGAATAAAAAGCACCCACCCACCCTCCAAAACTAACAGACACACT
The DNA here is from genome assembly GCA_010016065.2 of Carybdea cf. marsupialis auct. non (Linnaeus, 1758). Classification (NCBI taxonomy): domain Eukaryota; kingdom Metazoa; phylum Cnidaria; class Cubozoa; order Carybdeida; family Carybdeidae; genus Carybdea; species Carybdea cf. marsupialis auct. non (Linnaeus, 1758). Next base: position 7,434 of record JAAAKL020015643.1, read on the forward strand.
GATAGTTTCAAGGCAGTGTAGTATGGGTCGCTGTCTTTATATCTTCCCCTCCGCGGCAGCATTAAACTCCCCTCCCTTTTGGACATCCTACGACATGAAGACATTGTAACTGTTAGTACACGCAGAGACGATGTAAAAGTTGGTACTGCAAATAAATTGGTTAAATAATTTAAGCAATCTCTATGATTTCTGTGCCCTGTGAGAGCATACGCCTATCTTGGGGATGACTTTCTGCTTATCAGCAGGTATGATGTGAGATTGCAGTGGAGAACGACTGAAGTGATGCTTTCTGGGGGCAGACAGGGTCTGTAAGTGCAAGAGAATTGGTTTTGAACTTCGTATTTCGCTGCACTATAGAACACTTGATATTTAAACCTTATTGGTCTAAAAATACCTTGCAGAAAAGTGTATCCTAAACCAAGACTCTTTCCCCTTTGTGCGTCAACAGAAGTATGTTATATATCAAGGGGTCTAATGTAATTTTAACTGTGCTGCAAACACGTTGAGAGCACCCTCTATACTGGACAGATATGGTGCCTTCACTACTAATAGAGAGATAGCTAAGGAAGAATTTATGAAGTTGATTACGACAAAACAGCGCAGAGAGAATCTAAAATGATGAGACGACCATTATCAAGTATCATTACTACCGAATATTAACTTACTCTGATAATATTACTACTAGAGGAATCCACTTGTTCGTCTCGCCATTGCTTGTAAAAAAGTCATATCAAATTGTAAACGGCGTTCTTCGTACAAATTGTCTGTTCTCGTTTTTTAATGTTGCTGTGACTTTAATCAGTGCTTTCAATACTGTTTTCAGAATGCGAGATGAAACTTCATCGTGTTGGATGCTACTATGACAGTCAGAGAAACCCAAGACCATTACCTGAGTATATTTTAAATGATCGTGATCCAAGTTTGCCTGGGTTCTCGGGAAAGGCAATTGACTGGAAGAACTGGAATGTTTACCTTCCCGATTTCATCTGCAGATGCGCGAGAACAGCACACGCCTTGGGTAGGAAAATCATCGGACTTCAGTACTATGGCAAGTAAAAGATTTCAGAATTGATAATCTTTGTGAATTTGGCCTCATTATAGGAAGTGTTTTAATAGTAGAGATGATATTGATTGCATAAGTGAATTAAATTATTGTTTCACCTATCTAATTCTTCACTATATTCAAGTACAGTATATGTACTCTTCCCCTGTTGCTGTTGATTTTGTTTGTTTATCTTCTATACTAGAGATTCGAATACATTTACATTTTTTTGCATAGGATTTTAACGATTCAAGTAAATATATTATGTAATTAAGCTTTCGTTGCTTTTTGCTTGTAGGAGTTTCCACGAACTGCTCTTCAACAACTGCTCTTTTAGTGAAAAAAGGTGTCCTTTGATTGTTGCCCCCCCCCTCAAGTTTGACATGCTTCCTACGTCCCTGAGCGGAATCAATCAAATGGGACCAGTAAACCAACACACATTCGCCTCGTTGTAAAACAAACAATCAACGCTATCGATATCTTCTATCTAAGAGCACATTGAAGTAGAATTGTCATCAAATTTGTTTTCCACTATATAAGACAAAATAATTCATAGCGAGTATACCGCTTCTTAAAGGTATGGAAGGTGAAAAGGGGGATGGTATGTGGATACTGGTTAGAATTCAGGACATGACGTTTTCCAACGGTATCTAAGTAGTCGGGATCAAAACATCCACAGTATTGGCTCTCTCAAGCATTTCTACATTTGATCTTATCCTTCCATCTTATGGGAATCATGAGGCGCTAGTCCTTAAGCTGCACCCTTGTGAGCATTTGTATGCTGTGCCTGTGCCGAGTTTTCCACTGCATTGACAAAGTATGGCAAGCACGTTTGCGGTGTTGAATAGCCTCCGCTATATTGATTGCTTTAGAGAGCACTAAAGGGAATCTATTCCTCTGCTTTCTGCTGTCAATCTCCGGAGGAACCTCTGCAAAGTTATATTGCGAATCTTGTTGTATAGGGACTACTTCTGGGTAAGAAATTCTAATACTCTGTCGTCTTAGTAGCACAAAGATATCTGATAGTCATGTGCAGCTTCATACTGTTCTTTGAAATAGTTCCATGTATGCCATTTTTACGAAAGCTGCCACCTCATACTCAATCGTATGTCTCTTCAACCAATTTCGGACTGCAAGCTTCTTTTCTTACTGTCCAAATCAAAGCAACGTTTGACAATGTTTAAACATTGGTTCAGGTTTGCTCCATACCTCAACTTCTCTCTACATAAACAATTGCATTTGCAATGTGAAATATTTATAATACATCAACAATGTTATTTTACATATCCCTAATCAATACGTTTTATCTTCATACTGTCTTATACTAATTTCTAAATATGATATGCCATCCTGAATAACTGCTGGTTTGCATGCCTCTTTTAATTTTGAATTCCACTTAGCTGAGTGTTGGTCAACTATCAGTTCAGTTTTCACTTAGATTTACATTTACTCCTCTTGATTTTTGATTGATTATCCTTTCCCAAGCTATTGGCACTCGAGTCACTACTTCAGTTAGACAATGCGTGTTAGATAAGCACCTGGAAAATAAACTAGAAATTGTAGTATGACCCCTCCTTCTCCATAAAAGGTGTTGAGGATTTCAAGTTGTCTGAACTAAAAACTCTGAGAGACAGCATGCAAAATAGCGTTACATGCTCCTCTTCTCTCTTCTTTTGCAGGCACTCTGCGTTAAGCCTAACCATAGATAATACTATAAAGAAACCACCTGCAACTTTCGTATAAGGCGTTATTATACTGCTGCTTTTCTGTGACTTTATGCTCCTTCGTCCAGTTTCTTTAATGATTTATGTTATATCGAGGTTAAATTGTTTCCGTCTGTAAATAATTTCCATAACTTTCAGAAAGCTGATGGATGGTATAACAATCTGTCTTAGATGCAACATAAATGAAGAGGGATCAACTATTGCTGTCAATTGTATAAAATACGAACCAGTCTAACTTTGTTGGGTTATATTAATTCACTGGTAGTAATACTTTTTCATGAGTAAGTGTAATTTCCCCGAAACAGTAAGTGGGGGTTAGCAAGTGCCAAAAAGAATGAACAGAGAGATTTGGAAATTGTTTGATTAAACGTAAATTCCAGGTTACTTTTAGTCTAAGGAGAAACAGAAATGCCATGTATTTTCCTCCAACCCAGGAACCTAGTGTATTCGAGGCATTAGAGCATTAGCATCGCAATGTAAGTACTTTGGTATGTACTGCCAATCTGACAGTTAACTGAAACTGGATTAAAGTGCTTTTGAAAAGGGTACTTAAACCCTAGTTGTTTTAAAGAAAAGTTAGAATAAACGTCACGACCACCTCTCTTTCTTTATACTATCTCTTATTCCTTCCGTCTTTCACATAGACCACAATTAACGTCGTTTTCGCTATTTTTACTTTAGGCGAATGCTACACAAGTGCAGATCCTACTTCCTATAACAAAGATGGCCCTCGAAATACGGAGAAAGATTGCATAACTCTAGATTACAAGCCATGCACAGATGATGCAAGCTACTGTATAGGGGCTAAATATCATAACTTTGTTTATTTTATTGTAGGACAACCTCCAACATGATTTACTCATGCAGTTAATTTCTATGCAAAGTTAGCAAACTTTGCCACTTGATATCACTTGATTGATTGTACCCAAATGGAAATAGGTTAGGTAGGCCTTTCTAAGATTAAGAATTTTGCATTCTATTAAAACACTATTTTTATTAAAACCATACAGCTGCAAACTGAAGGTCATAGTGCTACAACAACAACAACAATTACTACTGCTACTACTACTACTACTACCACTACTACTACTACTACTACTACTACTACTACTACTATTATTATTACTACTACTACTACTACTACTACTATTACTACTACTACTACTACTACTACTACTACTACTACTACTACTATTACTA
>JAAAKL020015645.1:0-11398 GCA_010016065.2 Carybdea cf. marsupialis auct. non (Linnaeus, 1758)
GAAGGATTGTATACGAGCAGATTTGGAGGAGAAGAATTTACGGGAGAACATCGCACTGGACAGATCAACATGGAAGAAGCTCATCAAAAACGGTGACCCCGAGTAGGGATGAAGCTGAGAAGAAGAAGTATAGTATGCCAACCGAAATTCGCCCGATAAGCTCTAATAGCACACTTTTACAATTAGAGGGAAACATTTTATCCTTCGGCGATTATCTGCTTTTCGCTCTAAATGCTCCTGTCATGGGCGTAGATTCTGGTTGGAAAGGGAGGACTCGTTCCCCTCACATTTCGGGATTGGGAACAACAGCTTCTGCATCTCCCCAGAAATGTCAAATTGTCCACGATTAATTATTCTGTTCCCCCCCCCCCCCCAATTCTTACAGCGATCTGCGCCCCTGGTCCTGTTAGGTCACGCTCTACGCCTCTTTTAGGAAACTGCAAGGTACAAAAATAGGATCTCCTTCAAATGCCAGCTGCTTTTGAAATCATGTTTTGTTTAATTTTTTTTCCAAATGCATGTAAGCTTCTATCACTCAGCCCCACTCTCACTTACAGAAGTCGATTCTGCTCCTGCTGTATTTTGTTTCCTTGAATCTAATATTTTCTCATGTTTGACAGAGACGACAAAGTTTCCGCTGCATACCAGGCTGATATGATGTTATAGCGACCCTGACAAATCCTTTAGTCCAACATACGACGCGTAGCAGATGTACCCATAGCGGGATGGACTTCACAATTCGTACACACCGATTTCTTTCGTTGAAGCGGAAAATAATGAATGAGTATGTTTGCAATATTGGCGAAGATTTGCAAAGGAAAGTCTTTAATAAATTCATTTTAATGTTGCGATTTAGATTTCGTGCTTGCAAATCAATTCTTTCATTGTTTAATTAAATCCATCAAGCGATTTGATTCCATGACACGTTGATGCAGCGCATGTTATCATAACATAAGCTTAAGCTTAGGAACTACCGAAAGTTTGGGTACTAACATGTACGCAGTTAAACTTTGCTATATCAACGATTCTTACATTAACCGCTAGATAGCATTACAAAATACGAGGTAAGAGCGCAGTTGAGAAAGGACTTTGTAGACAAATTGTGATCCAATGAGATGGATGAGCATGTGATATATGAACATAATCAATCAAACTTGAAAAGATTTTCAATGGGTTAGATGGGAGTCATTCCACGGTTCGTAAACAAGACGCAGACGCAAGTGGCCTCTGAAATTTCGTAGAGGTGGATGACAACGTCTACCGGTGGAAGATTGGGACCTGATGTGACCACTACGGAAACGGTATTGTATAATAAGGGGTCATCTAGCTCAGTTGGTAAAACCCACGAATGCGTGGGTGACTAGTTTAAGTCTAGGTAGTGGCATGTCTATATCTATTCTGATATCGGAAGTACTCGAAAGTTCGTTGTGTTCTCTTGGGCTGTATGTTTAGGCACTGTATGTATGAGTAAACAAGAATCTCATCGACATGAACAGACAATTCTGACCTCGTCTCTAATCTTAACAAAAATTCGATTCCTATTTCTCTTTACTCAAATCCTACGTACACGGAGCTTTAATACTAAATATGACAAATCAAATGACATAATTAACAAAAACAATACAGTTCCAAGTAATAAATAATAGCTAGCCTCGTAGCCATGGAAATGTGGCCTCTTTCTTTACAATATTTTCTATTTATGTAGTATCTTTTCCAAATATCATTACTTCAAGTCCTATCTTCTCGATGATACCCACTGATCCCAAAATAAGACTGGATCGAGCTTCCTATTGTTACCAACAGCGAACAAGTGTAGTCACGAGTACCGGCCCCGATTAGTTGAAATAGCGCGGGAAGGTCCACCATGTTACGTACAATTTTTCCATTGATGGGAACTGAAATTGCGTTCAACGACTGACCTCACTTTGAGACGGAAGATACTCGATCCAGTGTTTTTTAGAGATCAGTGATGATACCTTACACTATGTTTAAAAGAAAAATCACATAAATGCCCCAAGCTTCATGATTCTTAATAATTCGTCAAAATGAGCATCAAATATTTTTACGTGATTCTTAAATTTCTCCAAAATGGTGTTTTATAGAGGGGAGCAGAACAAGAATTGCTTAAATGTTTACAGTATTACATTTTTCAGTGTTCAATTTCACGATTCCTTTATCTAGTCTTTTGTCATATTTTGTTGTTTCCTTTAATAAAGTAAAACAACAAAAGAATGTCTACCACTGTCGTGTACATTAGATTATAAGGGTTTTTGAACTTTTTGATTAAATATTATGAGTCTGAGGGTGATTCTTCAGTATTCCTAAATTTTGACGAATTTGAGCCTCGTAATCCTTATAAAATGAATTCTGATGAAAAACACTGTATATCATTATCGAGTGCTGTTTCATAGTAAACTACCAAAAAGGTCACAATATCAAACAATCAAGTCCTTGCAAGCACTAACCTTAAATTTCACCCTCAACATTTCAACATTTTATGGTACCTTGCTCCGTGTTTCCAACGCCGCCTCCTTCATCTGTTGTCGCATATTGGTGTACGTACGGTTTTGCTTGGTTTAGTATCACGAGTCTTTTCTTTGATCTGCAGGGAGCTCGGTGAAGACTCTGTTCGAAAAAGAAATCGTCTTTATGAAATCATGATTCGCGTGGTAACGGCTCCCTGTGAGTCTATTGTTTTCGCTGTAAACGAGAACTGCAGTGTGGAACAAGAATCGTTCATGGAGTGACTTGTAGAGAATCTTTAGAATCTGATAACACACAGAGAACTCTGATCATACGGAAGCTTGTAATTTATCGTATTTTATGTACAACAGAATCTACCCTCAACGAATTGGAATATCGAATTAAATCAAAAGGAAATTATCTCTCGTTACTATCTACTCTCTATTTTATGGTAAGAGTACGGGGTAGGACAAGCCTTTAATATAGGTTTAATCTGTTTTATGATTAGTAACCAAAGGTTTCATTACACCCTCGTTGCATCGAAGATCAGTTTTAACGAGTTCTTGGTCACAGCAAATACGTTTCACTGTTCCTTCATTTATGTCCATTAAAACTCTTACAAAAACCCTTGGTTTTTCCATGACCGCTTATTTACGTCTTCTCATTTTATAGGAAATACCTATAGCTCCATTCATATATTTAATCAGGAATATAGCAATGGATATTTTTATTTTGAATTTGACAGTCTATTTTGAGTGTTCGAAATCGTTGAAATCTTCTCAATATGATATTCCCATGTAGAAAATTAAACTGTTGGCATTGCCTTTAATTTTATGTAGCAGTATTGATATAAGTTCATAGCCAAATATATGAAATAAATACGTTGTGTAATAATATGTCAATACAAGGGACAAGAATGAAATTTGAAGTAATGCCTGATGTAGAATTGTTAGGTTACCATCGAAGATTGCTGAAACATGTTACGTGCCGAGAAGTACAGTATGGGTATTACCACAAAGTTAGGGAGAAATGAAAAATCTGTTACATGCTGAGAATCTCGGTATAAAAATTCTCTTAGATGAGAACAAAACAAAAATTTAGAGAAGGCACTGTTAGATTGGTTAAATAATGATGCGAAAGAGGAATTGACCTAGCAGAGATTTAGCAGTCAAACGGAGGGCAAGCGAATAAAAAACGTACTTTTTGTAAATTTTTAGAAGAATAAGACATCAATAAATACATCATAAAGCACATACTAGAAATGTCACCAGGGGATTCGAACACTTGACCCACGCACTTGACGCGTGCGTCCGACCACCTGAGCTAGGTGACCTTTGTTGATAACATGATTTATTTCTTTAGTCACCAAATCAGCTCCAAAACTCCACCAGAGGACATTGACATCCAGCTCTACGCAATTTTGGAGAAGAGCCTCTCTCCCCATGTAACACGGCCTTGTAGGCATGCCATCCTGCCCATCATGCGGCCCACAGCCCATTGAGAGTTGCAATGTATCTCATTGCAAAGATTTGAACAAATACTAGAGAAATAGAACTGTATGTCACCAACGGGATTCGAACCCGTGACCCATGCACTCGAGGCGTGCGCTCTACCAACTGAGCTAGGTGGCCCCGGTTGATAACATGATCTATTTCTTTAGTTGCGATGGTTTTATTCTTTTCTACTTCTCTAGTATCTATTCAGACTTAACAATTGAAATCCTCTTACAATGAAATAGAAAGGGTACTTTTGATTTGAGTGAAATCGAACAGGATCCAATCTATTATTTTGTATTGCCATCCTAATTTGTGTAGATAGCAAGAAATAATGATGAGATTGAAGATTTACGTGCTTCAATGTAATTCTATCCTTCAGTCAAATTTCAAAATGGGGATTGGTCGCGTCAAACGACGTCGCTACCATACGCGACCTCGCTTCCAGTCTGTGTCTTATTTACCATAACATCAAGTTTTACAGCCGATGATCAAACACTGTGGGCAGAATCGAGATACCTGTTTGTGTGTCAGATTAACAAAAAATATTTATAGTAGGCATAAAATATTTTCTTCATAAATCTCCGATGTAGTTTGTAAATAAGTGAACCATTTTATTACTAAAGCAAAAGCTTTCAAACTGTTCTGCACTGCAGCCCTGCCTTTGCTTATCTCTTTAGCCGTTGAACGATTTTCTGTCGAGTCACATCTGATTTTAAAATCAACTCTTTCCTATATCCACGATGGACAAGGTATGAAAAATCGATGCTTACAATGATGGCAGCCAATGGTGCAAAACAACGAGTTCATTGTTAATACAAGTAAAGGGCAATAGATTTGAACACTACCGGAGACAGCAGGCATTATCTCTATAGATAAAAAACGTTGAAAACATTTGGTTAGACTTTAGATTGTAAAAACACTTCGAAAATCAAGGGCCTTTCTCTGTCGATAGGGTCAGCCCTGCAGGATGCATGCATCTGTTGTTTTATAGCTTCCTCTATTTCTTTTTTCTCATTGACTTTCAACCTGATTGCACGTACAATATCTGCTTGTGCCATCTGTTTGTTTTCTTCTAAACAGTATACTGAGTGAGTATTTTATACACACACTCGCAAAAACCTACCCATTTTTAGAGCAGTGGGAAGTGGTAGAACGCGTGAGGCGGAATTAAATGGCAACCTAACCACTGATCTCTTTTCTTATTATATTATTTATTGATTTCACCCTGATAAAGACAAAAACCACGACTAGGAACGGGGTTTCTTTCCCCTTTCTGTCCATGTTGTTCATGCTCTCTATGCTGGCAGTCCCCTCCCTGTCCTATCTCTCCAACCATAGTTTCGCGCTTCACGAGAGTAGATGAAAGAGCACAGTACGTCCCTGATCGTGAAGGGCAAGCTCAGGGTCGGTTCGATGTCACGGCACTCTGATTGTGAGTCTGACACTCTACCGCTATGCCACTAATGTGTTTTTAAAAAGACTGGATCGAGCAATCCCATTGTTTTCAAAAGCGAAAAAATCTGGTCACGAATACTAGTCCTCAGAAATTGAAATAGCGCAGGAAGGTCCACCATGTTACGTAACATTGTTTATAAGCTTTGCTTGATGGGGACCTTAACGGCGTCCAATGACTGGCCTTGCTTTGAGACGGAAGATGCTAAATCCAGTGTTTTTAGAGATCCGTGAACCTAGCCTAGCCCACATGCGCAGAATTTCAGGTGCGAGGGGCACTTTTTATCTCATCCATCAAGCAATAATAAAGTGGAGTGATAATAATCAGTTTCTCCTAAGAAGCACACCTTTACTTCAGGTAATGGTAACTGATTAGAACTGACTCTGTTCCACGAATTCCAGATTACATAGTTGGGGGTATTTCACTATAAATACTTGTTTACCAATTTTGTCATACTCATTGCATCTCTCTTTTTTATGTTTACATCAGAGATTATGAAACATCATAATCTCTGGTTTACATACATTGATAAAATCATAACGAGTCTCAAGAACTTTTGACACTTAATATTTTTGGTATACTAATTAACAGCGTGGGAAAACATATTGCTTAACAGTTGTACCTTTATGCAGTTAATTTTATAATTTACGATATCAATAACATTAGCTGTTCGAGAATCCCCTAAAATGTTTATCTTATCATCATGTGTCACCTGGACACGTATTCCCTGCGAAAGGTGATGTTGGAAAATACAGCATCAAAAATATTTAAATGTTCATAGTATAGAACAGATAGTGAAGACGGCTATATATCCTTTAATACAGAACCTATCAAAAATCTGCTTCTATAAATGAAAGGAAAAGTTTAGCAAATATCCGAAATTTTTGAGACAGCCGACACTTTACTAAATGAGAGAGGCACAATGTATACTAGTGCTAAGACAACTTAACCACTTTTCCGCAGCGAAACAGTACCAGTTCCCAGTAAAAAAAAAGATGGAATACGAGGATTATCCAAGATATACACAAACACACGTAATAAATATTTAGCTAACATATAACGAAGTTAGTAGGTTTTGGCGAAGTGATGTGCAGTTGGCGACTGTAATTTTTTCCGACCATTTCTTTCGAGAGCATGAGACGAGACGATACTCACTTAAGAGGAGCGAAACAAGGGTGCAGATCGCTGTAAGAATGTGTGGGGGGGGGGAGGGGGGAGGGACAAAGGGATTAAGCGTGGACAATTTGACATTTCGGGGCCCAAACGTGTGGGGGGTAAAGTATTTGTTATTCCCTAATCATGAAAAGTGATGGGACGAGTCCCCCGCCCCTAAAGAATCTACGCCTATGGAGCACAAGAGTTAGCTATTTTTTAACCTCGTTACATCAAGTGAATCTATTAAGGGAACTTTCCTCTTACTTCCCAACTGACATAAAAACGCATAAATAGATACAGTTCAGACAGTGCCCTGTTTGAGCTAGGGTTAGGGCCAGGGCTTACAACATTGCGCGATCGATAATCAAAAACGCAGAAAATTGTGTCTCAAAAATGAGGACAATTCAGTGCTTTATTCATTCTTTAGAATCATAAAATGGAAGTGTTCAGTCGCGTACAATTAGTAGTAACCGAGAGATAAGGCTCCCTTATGCCTATCGAAGTTACGCCGCTGTAGAAGGCGTAAAAATTCGAACTTCTATGAGAACTTTAATCATGCTAGGGGCGAGGTTGATTGTTACTAAAATTGTATCAACTGTTTTATTATTCGAACCAGTATTCCGAGCCCAATGACTTCGGCAGGGAGAAAAGCATTGTAAAATTTAGATACGACAACACCGAACTGGAATTCCTGGTGCTAGACATATTTAATCAAATTTAGGCCCTAATGTGATCTCATTTCTTATTCCTTGTAAAGCAAGTGACTGAGAATGGTTAGTATCATTAACATTTGTGACGTGTTTTAGCCTATCCCCTTTCTCTTAAATTTTTGTGGTTATAATCGAAGGCTGTTTTTATGAGGCAGATATATAAGAGAAGTAACTGCAATTGTAAGGTAATTACAATTAGTTTGTATAGATCTGATCATGAGCCTCAGATGTGTGCGTCCGTAAAAGAAATTACAACAAATCTCTGCTCTTGTCTTAAACCAAATCATCGAAGACTTCCTTTTTGTTGCTGTTAATCAGTCTTGGTCTCGTAAAGTCCCTATCAACAGAAGTCAGTCCGAGAATAGTTTGAGTTATTGCATCTCCAATGCAGCGCATCTGTTCCCCTGAGCTATTTAAAATATATGTGCTAAAGCGCCTCGTTTTGGGCAAATTTTACTTCTGAAAACGAGTGTAAACTTAGGGACATTATTTCTCGAGTCTGATTTCAAATCATTTCTATGTCTGTTTTAATGTTTGTCATTGCAGCCTACAAAAGAAACACTTGTTACATTTTCATTGGATTATTTCTACACTTGTTACATTTTCATTGGATTATTTCTACACTTGTTACATTTTCATTAGACTACTCCCACACTTATTACATTTTCGTTAGACTATTCCTACACTTCTTGCAATTTCATTGGATTATTTCTACACTTGTTGCATTTTCATTATATTATTTCTACACATATATTTTCATTGGATTATTTCTACACTTGTTACAATTTCATTGAATTATTTCTACACTTGTTACATTTTCATTGGGATTATTTCTACACTTGTTATATTTTCATTGGATTATTTCTACACTTGTTACATTTTCATTAGACTACTCCCACACTTATTACAATTTCATTGTATCATTTCTACACTTGTTACATTTACTATTATATTTCGTTAGACTATTCCTACACTTGTTACATTTTCATTGGATTATTTCTACACTTGTTACAATTTCATTGGATCATTTCATTTCTACACTTGTTACAATTTCATTGGATCATTTCATTTCTACACTTGTTACATTTTCATTGGATTATTTCTACACTTGTTATATTTTCAATAGTAGAGGGGATAGAAGAGGTTCTTAAATCTGACGACTGATGCTGAGTAGCTTCCTAAGCTATTCAGTTAAAAGCTTCACTTTCAACTTATCCTTTAAATCAACTCTACCTAATCCAGTTCTTGATCGCCCTTCGTCATTCCATGGATAGGAAAACACTTATCACTCAAAACTACAGCATGTCGCAGTGAGAAATTTGTTAACCTATGGCTTTCAGATTAGGCCAAAAGCAGACAAGGTTCTTCAGAAAGCAAGGAGCAATTGGGTTTATCGATTTTTGCGGTCGCTTACATTTGCGCCGTTTGGTTATGTAGCTGGCATGACTACTGATTCTGTTTATTTGTATTTAAATTGCACGAGTATAAGTTTTAGTATTTCACATGCGGGAGCTCAACTAAGCCCTAGTTTTTGGCAGAGGTAACATTACCTTGTTGAGTATCGAACAGGTGCAGTTGCGAATAAAGAATTCTGGTAAACATCTCCTGTACTTTAATCGTACGGAATAGGTGAAGGAAATACTAGTTCCTTGGAGGTACATGTACACTAGGGTCCACTTTGGAACAGAGAGGGGTATTAATAGAAACTCTGACCCCAGGCGTGAAGCGTGGTAAGGTTTAGGGTAGGAGAGGTTGCTGGAGCAAGCTCACCTTCTTTCAATTGAAATTAAATTATTTCTTATTGAAGACCAGTTTCCTTAGACATGCATTGTTGTGTCTGAATCTCATATCCGCAGCAGCATTGCTCGATGAAAACCAAATGGAATGATGCATTTCGCAAATTATCCTTAAATTTGTAACTCAAAGGGGAAAACTTTACTTTAATATCCAGAACAGAACGGGAGGCCTTCCCTCCTGCTCTCCTCTTGTTATTCTCCTGACCATGCTATGAGACTATGCTAGTGTAAAAAAGGAACTTCTAGATTGTTTGGTGGGATCCCATGCTCCTGTGTAACCAAAGTTTCCACTCCTATGGGTGCAAATACATCACCTTTAACTAATGCAACCCTCTTTCTAATGGTTCTTCTCAATAATCGCCAAACCATCTACTATTATTTTACTTACTGCCGCACCATCTCACCGCTTTTTATGCTACACTGTCTCCTTAAGAGCTACACCTTTAAATCAATCTATAACTAAGACAGAAAGAAATAATTAACTTATTCTATTCGACACAAAATCATCTTATTGTATAATAAATATGACGCTGTCATGAAGGAATTTGTTATTTTAAATAAACATCTTTTTCCTGTGACTCGATTTTTAATTAACGAGGCCTCTCATTAAAAATCGTCTTCTAATTAGCATTGTACCTTTGTTCATAACCATCGTTTTTGCAATACATCAATAGAAGTGACCCAATATAGTGCTGTGCCTCATTTCATGCCTTGAAATAATTTCGGTGCCATAGTGCCCAAACCATGCTCTTCACACAAACTCTCACAGAGTAAGATATGCTTTGTGCCTACTCCCACTGTAGCAGCCTCGATGCCCTCTCATGAAATTCTAGTCTAGCGTCAACTCTGCCTCGAGATATAGAAGCTCTCTTAACTATCGAAAAGGACTGCATTACCCAAATATAATGTTGTAGACCATCACGTAGATAATTTGATAGTATAGTGTACTAAATGCGTATCATTTCAGCATTGCAATCAGGAGCCGGGGGTACTGGGCGCACGTGCCCCCCCCCCCAACGATTTTGCAATAAGCGAAAAGTGCCCTTTTAGTCACTCTTAAATTCAACATGTAATAAAGTGTTCTGTAGGTGAAAAAGTGCCCTTTGACAGTTGTGCCACCCTTGCAAGTTTGAGACACTTCCTACGTCCCTGATTGCAATCATCCTTTGTGCCTTTTGGTTTCGTGTCATGTGCTCTTTGAAGACACGGATGATCAGCTTAATCCATCTTGATCCTGAAACAAATAGTATTCACAATAAGAGAACCAATCAATTGATGAGAGGACATCTGTGGATTGCTTCTGAGGTTGAAGAAGATCAAAGTCATCTGATAAGAGCGAAGTGAGGGGAGGAAAGGGAACACAGGCAAGTCAGTAGGAGGCTGATGGTAAAGGAAATCGTGTTCTTTCCTGTGCTTTGTGACCTAGTACGTATTGGTGCAATGGTTGACAACAGCATCAATGCATAAATCTTTATGCAAAGGCTATCAAATGGTGACTCGGTTTATTTCTTATTGTCTAATAGGTTTCACTGCAGCATTTTTGCATTTCCACGTAGCAGCAAATGATGTACACATGTTGACATCAATTTCACATTAACCGAGTGATTTTGCTAATTACTATTTTATCATTTTCATTTGTCTTTCCGCTCCAGTCATGTTTTTGTACCATAAGTATCTCCAAAAGCTCTCGTTAAATCCAACTATTTGATCTAAGTTATTGTTTTCTCTTGCTAATTTATTACCCAGGTGTTGGCGTTGGTCTTCCAATCAATAGATGATATTGCCTGGCGACTACAGCCAAAGCGAGGCAATCGTATGATTAGCCCATAAATCCACTAAGTGTCTGATGACAAGAGAAGACAAAAAGCGCATGTAATAGACCGCACAGTTTAACTTGTTCTACTGTTGAATCAGTGTAAAAAATCGTTGAGTTCTAGCAATACAAGATAAAACTGCACGGAGTAGCGAAAACATTTTAGTACTGAAAAGCATTTTTCGTCTGACACTCCTCAGAGTACAAAATCGTCAGAATTGACATAGGAAGAAATCAGTTTGCACAGTCTTGTATACGGATGACCGCTTTCTCATAATAGGCAGAGCTAGGTTGGATTTTCACCTAGCCGTCCTCAAAACCGTCCACATCAAAGCAACAAAACGGTTGCTTTGCAGACAAAAAGAATTTGTCTTTTATTTGGCCTTTTCGGGTAACCATTTAGTTCCACGGACACTGATTGGTCAAAACAGAAAGTCAGACGTCTGATTGGCTACTTTCAAAACACAGTTTGGTATAAGTTTTACTGATTTCTTCCTATCTCAATTCTGACG
>JAAAKL020015646.1:0-11397 GCA_010016065.2 Carybdea cf. marsupialis auct. non (Linnaeus, 1758)
ATACAGGGACAAGTATATTAAACATAGAAAAGCCAAGGTACAAACTTTGGCTAACAATTACGTCGACTAGAAAACAGGACAGCGAAAAAGAGTATGACCGTACTAACGTTACATGTTGTTTATAGTTTCTTGCTTCATTTTTAACCATACCTTCTCGCCAAGTAAGATGACTAGGCCACTAGCATGGAAAGAAATCTTAAGTACATAATTCTAAAATTCATTCAGGAATTCATATCGAGTGGGGATAAGATCTCATTGTGAAGCTAGAAGGTTTAAATGTGATAGAACTATCAGGTTTAGGTGCGTTTAATGTGACATGAAACCTCTGGGGCAATAATGTCGAAGGCGTCATTGGACTTCAGGCAGAATGATCAAGTACACTGGGTAAGCACCAAACGTACTATGCAGTAGAAAAGAGGATAACATAGCTTCATGATTGCCAATTTTTGGTTACGTGACAATGAGTACCAACTACTTTTGCCTGTAAATTTGGCCATCAGTGTTACTTTCTGCGTAAAGTTAGTCATTTTAGTTGCCTCTGCAGTACAACGAAAATCTGCTATCCAATACGAAACCGTTTTTTAGCAAAATCAATGTGAAGAGGGAGATCATTTATCATCATATGACCAATTCCACGTTTCATCAGGGATGTTACCCGTGGACGTACATGCCTCACACGTCTCTCATTGAGATCCTTATACGCTTTGATTTAATAAGAGTCCTCCAATTTACGTAATCTTTTGGGATGCCCTATAAATCCATATCGAGATTTTGACAATGCTTCCATTGCTCTGTGCACGTTTTTTGCTTTCACTTTGACTAGTTTTTATTGTAAATGCTTTCTTTTACACATATATACAGTGCATATATCTATAATTTCTCTTTATTCTTGATTACCCAAGGAAGTCAGAATTAGGAAAAATGTTGCCTGAAATATAGTTTAATTTTTAGCGTGTTATTCTTTATTACTTATATATTCCTGATACCATGAAACGTCATGAGATTACATGCTGATGTTTATTTATTTGTAGCTGATGTTGATGAGACTGTTTATGTGTGCTTTTCAAACAGGACTGAGTTTTTCCGGTGCAATGCAGATGTTTGAAAAATGTTTGAATTACGGGAAAAATACTCAATATTCATATAGCCCTATTAGTGAGAACGTCAATGGCCAAAAGTGAGAGTCTTGCCGTTTGCCAACACCGAGATATCAGGTTTCAAAGTTTTAAATCTCTCTAACAAAACCTTGTTATTTAATGCTGGGTCCTAACGTTAGGATCCAAGGAAAATTAACAGAGTTTCGACTTGAGATTTTTTTAAATTCGAACGCCTCTAGTTTAAATATCACATACACTAGAGGTCTGTCTCTTTCTAGGGTTGTCTTGAGGTATCTGGAGTCAAATTGTCCTATTTCCAAAACTTTTGATTTGTGACGTCATTAATTTTCCTCCGCATAGCAGCCGCTGGTAAAGTAAACATATATTTGACTGTACCATATATACCAAAGCATGCCTTAGATCATCTGCTGCATTTCATGACAACAAACAAGACAGAGCATCCACGAATCTGAAGGGAATTTGCCTTTACGCTTGAATGTTAAAGTTTACTTGCAACAGGTTCTAATCGTCAAGCAAGAGAATTCAAAATGTCATTGATTATTCACATCATCAAATTTAGTGAACGGATTTCGGGAATTTTTTTCACCAGGAGATTTGTCCCTCTTAGCAGCAGACAATTTTGCAATGATCAGTGCTTTTCAAAATGCTTTGTGCGTTAATCTGTCTGAATATTCACTGATTCTGTTCTCAAGTTTACTGTGAAGTATTCACTCGATCAGAAGAAACCAAAAGTTTGTTCATTTCGTTGCACAGATTAGCGTCTAGCTTATCTTCGTTGTTGATTGAAGACTTGAGTGTCGAACCAGGTGTTCTTAATCTTGACAGTAAACCGTACCTATGGTAACGTTAGAAACGACCCAGCCAGCAGGTTTACAGTGAAAATTCACCATGTTTAATGATCTGTTCACTTAGAGTACTCGACCACTGTTTGGAGCTTAACGCATCAATGAAATAAAGTGGAATTTAGTTCTTTTTTTCTTGTAGTTGACAGTTTAACAGAATGATCTAACTTCGAAGGGATTGGGATGGGTGTTGGAAAATTATTGGAAGGTAAGACTTTCGGCAGTAGTTTGGTGCAAGTTTTGTTGTACCAAAAAAATGTAAAGATCTACTTTTGTCATCGTTTGAAGGCAAATTTCATATTGAGTAGGCCTAACTTAATAAAAGTCTTGCAAAACCAATTTAGGCAAAGCACTTTAGGTCGATGTCAGTACACCTTGCGTTTTCGGTCGTGCGACATTAATCCCACGTAACAAAATCATCTAAACATCTTCTTTGCAAAAAACCACAACAAAGTTACATAGAAATTTCGTCGGGGAATGAATATTTAGCGAAGGCAGTTGATGATACAGAATATAAGGAGAAGCCAGATATAAACTGTGAAAAGACCTAAGGCTGATGCAACGAGTCTGAATACCAACCGCTAAACACAACTTTCTGTGGAACATGCATTTCTCCTTAACTCCAAGTTCCAACTGGAAAGCAGTTCTCGCAATTTTACTTGCGTCATGCATAATTCGTAGCAAGTGTCAAAAGTTATCGAGTGGCACTAAATAGACGAAATGAAAGAAATAACCAAGGGAAAAGCGTCTGATCAGGATTCCAAAGGAAATATAAAAACTGTATCGAGCGAATTAGATTTGCCCTCTTCTATAACTTAGCTGAGTACAAACATGACTCCTATTTTAAAGAGTAATTTTAAGTTAGGCACGCACACCTCGGTGTAAAATGAAACCTTGCAAAGACGCTGCTCATCGTTACAATCTCAGATTGAGTTCTATCACACAAGATCTGGTACGTTTATCACACAACAAAGCAAACTTTGAAAATGGGGATATTTCATGAGGTAGGCCTACTTGTAGATGGATGACCTCGAACATAAGATCATATGATGTACCTTATCCCTTTATATCCTGACAACTAACTTGTAGGTTACTTGTTGTAGGTTGTAACTTGTAAGTTGCAAGTTGAAGGGGACATTCAGCCAATAGCCAGTTGGTTTGTCTGCGTTGCGTTATCTCATTTGATTCTAGAAAATTTGTCAAGGAACACTTAAAGATACTAGTAGCCATGAATTTAAACAAATATCCGCAGTTTCATTTTAGACTGTCGGCAATTAGGCATCGATAATACTATTTTACTTGAGAATTGTCTAAAAGGTTTCATTGTTCAAAACATTGTCTCGACTCATGAACATCACCTATTTAAAAACTGTACTTCTGTCCTTATATAAGAAATCAACATTTAGATCAATTCTGTTATTGCAATTTATGATACCCTCCCCCATTTTACTCAATTTCCTTCGAGACGTCGCGCAAACAAATGGTAAAAATGAATTCTCTTGTATACAGGTGTTTCCAAACGCAAATATTTTATCCATCTTGCACCAAATCACAACTGGATCGTGTGACAATGGGCATATAAGTGGTTTGATACATTTGATTTATCACTTATTGATAACCATGACAACAGATTGATGGATACCAAACTTTGACTGGTTGTAGATGATGTGACACGTAAATAGTTGTTGAAGCTAACTGCTGTTTGTATAAAGTAAAAGAGAATGTCTGTATGTCAGAGACTGCCCTTACTTGATTGCTCCTGGCCTTCATCGTTCTCATGAAAGGAATTTTCCCCTTCAGTAACACTAATGAACCTTAACTCCAGTTTTACTAGTACTGAATGTGTAAACTCGACCACTGCTGTTGGAGGCATTATGAAGGAAGTATATTTACTTCTGTAGTGCTATTTTCCGTCCCAATTCTTTGATTACATTTTGTTTATGTTTGTTTGTAAACAATCTTTAGCACCTGCCGAAGACAAAAACACAATACGTGTCAAAATGTAAGCCAGGAATTATAATTTTGACTTTTTAACTTAATGCCAATTCCAGTTCTTTTTGGAAAACACTCACGTTCGAATCGAATGTGTTGCTGCGGCTGCTCAGTTCCAGTGCCTTCTGGGTCGACTTTTAATCAAGTACTTGTTTACTCCAAATTTAACCAAAATCTACCTGGATCTGATTCCCTTTCTGGAGAATCTGCTTTTAGATTAGTAACTTTCATTCTGCTTTCATGTATTCTCCTGGTCACATGCATGTCTGCTGTTAGTTAAGCAGCAGTGCTAACGGCCGGCAGTTGAAATACTTATAAGAAACAATTTACGAAATCTATCTAGGAAGAGGGATTGGGGTAGCAGGATTTCCTGGCTTTGAAGTAATGATAGTAACTGGAATGATATTAGTAGGTTACTTTGATTTACAAAAGGCAGATGATAGATCTTGCGCGTGGAAATGTTTCACTTAAATTGATCATGGCAATGTCTCAAACAGAGACCCCGGATGAGGGGTGGGCTCGATTTTGAAACTACATTAAATAAACTTTCAGATCATTAAACAGACAAATTTGATTTTAATTTATCATGGCGCTCCAGAGTCGACGAAGTGAACTTATCTAAAACGTCAAACTGCACAATTTATCGAGATGGGTGTTTTCAATCACTTATCCCTAAAAAGACTGGATCGAGCTTCCCATTGTTTCCAAAAGCGGAACAGTGTGGTCACGAATATTGGTCCCCAGAAGTTAAAATAGCGCTTGAAAGTCCGCCATGATACGTCACATTGTTTATAAGCTTTGTTTGATGGGGGCTGAAATGGCGTCCAATGACTGAGCTGCAAGGTGTTCCACACAGTGGTTTTTACAGATCAGTGGTTAGAATAGGAACGGGGAAGTAGAAAATCTTCAAAATGGATTTGGCAGGGGGAGGGGAGATGGGTAGGTACCCAAGAGTACTCCCTCTTACACATAACGTCATGATTTTCTCCTAAGAATCACAAAAACTTTATGGATTTCCTAGCTCGTGGAAAGACGATTGCTCTTAGTAGTACTTTTCACAGTCTGTCTTTAAGTAGATACAGGTGACTACACCAAAGTTTAAGGAGAGGCTAAAAATTGTTAATGGAGAAAGGAAAACGGCGAAGAGAGCCCCGTCACATTTCTTAATTGTCCAAGGTACGAAATCCTTTCTGCACGTACTAAATAACTTTGAAGACAAAATCAAAAAAGAGGGACAAAACCACTGTATTCTAGTAGTAAATTTAGCCCGTTTTGGAATTTTAGAAGAATTAAACATAACTCGGAAACTTTATTTGCTCTTTTTGCACCAGTATTCTTAACGATTTTAGTGACATTTCTGTTAAATTTGGTACTTTGAGGTAGGGGGAGTGGCTTGCTGGAATAAATTGATGCCTAAGAATTCATATCTCTGTTCAGATTACAATCAAATATAGTTCTTTCTCAACTCGTCTCCCTTTTTCTGATTTCATACCTGCACCCATGTTTAAGACTATAAGTTAGCAAGTACTTGTATAGTTTGCCATAGAAAGCAGACAGATGGTAAAAATTCATGACATATTAACTTGTTAAATCACTCAGTCATTCAACATGGAAATTCATCGGTAGAAGTATTTAAGCAGGAATAGTATAACTAAAATTAGCGTTTAACGCTGCATCATTGAGGTCAGTTTCATCTTAATCCGGCCTTGTCATCAAAATGTAGAATATTAGTAGCAAGCTTAGTATTATTCAATGTGCGGTAAGTTTACAATCAAACCGTAGAATTTATTTAGGGCAAGATCTCCTGGGGTTATGTGTATATATTGTGTAAGTGCTACCGGCCACCTGTGGGCAGCTAGACGACTGTCATGTGATGGTATTCTGTGGAGCAACGAGAGGAATTTAGGAGTCCTAGAACATGGTTACTCATTACTTTGCTTCAATTCAACTGCTTATGGATGCGCAATAACAATATATGTAAAAATTAATTGATGGGAATATTATGAGATGAAACAAAGCCTTCCCTATGTGAGTAGATACTCAACATTGCCCAGGCAAATCAATGGAGGTACTGATTTAACCGCTTTCAAGTATTGCAGACCTAAATACGCTTATTTAAGTTTATGGCCAAAGTTGATTAGCTCTATTCATTGATTACTGCAATTTATTCCTTATCCTTGGAGGAAAGGCTGTTGTTGACACAATTCACTTCAATGGACTCACTTGAACACGTTCCGATTCCATTTGACCGCAACTGTTTAACCTAAGGTCGAGGTAAATTTAACAGAAGCTCTTAAAGACGTTTTATGTCAGTAAATCAATGCATAGTTGACTTGAGACGTCCATTGTAGTGATACCACCATAGGAAATTTTGGAAGATGAGCTTTATTTTATGAAAACAGGATACCACGCCCTTGACCGCTTCAATCATACCTTTCTAAAGTTGGACAAGGAGCTTTCAGTAAGAAATATGGCACTGCTTTTGATTGAAGACGAGTACTATCGAAATTCTATTGAAAACAAACGTAGACTGAAACGGGAAGAGAAATATCAATCAAGAAAGTAAACATTCTTTCAAGGAGACGCCGACTCTTCATACCAACTCAAATTACATCTCAGGTCAACAAGAAATCTGGGAGAGAACGTTGGGTATGGCCAAAGAGTGAAGGCAATTTTATTTGTCCTACCACAGCCTAGGTGAGACTGTGTTAGGACAAAGAAAGAGATCCTTTTCAAGATACAGTAAGTTGTAGATACCCCTGGCAGTACAAAACCGGGGTATTATTTGCTCTAGGTTGGATTGGAGCGTGGTATTTATTTGAAAAATAATTGAGAAAAGTTGAGGTGTGTTGGATCAATACGCTGAAAGCAGTGAAAGAGGAGGAGTAGAGGACCCATTAAAAGTATTGTAGAGCATCTTTATTTGTGTCGTTGCTCTAACGGACGGAAATCTCCTAGGAATATTACTGTTCAACGAGTTGCTTCCCAACTGTCAAAATCATTTTTGAGACAGTGGCAGAATTGGGATATTTTAGAGGAGAACTCTACGTTCCATTTTTAAGAAAGGCCTGCAGTGAGCTCGTCAGATGCAAAATGTCATGTGGAGGAGCACTTTATCCCAATAATCTCACTTCAGTAGTTGTGCCAGCACTTTAGTTGTGCCAGCACTTAATTTGTCCAGTGTTGCCAGAAGGCAGTGTGGCCAGAAGGCAGTGTGGCCAGAAGGCAGTGTGGCCAGAAAGCAGTGTGACCAGAAGGCAGTGTGGCCAGAAAGCAGTATGGCCAGAAAGCAGTGTGGCCAGAAAGCAGTGTGGCCAGAAAGCAGTGTGGCCAGAAGGCAGTATGGCCAGAAAGCAGTGTGGCCAGAAAGCAGCGTGGCCAGAAAGCAGTATGGCCAGAAAGCAGTGTGACCAGAAGGCAGTGTGGCCAGAAAGCAGTATGGCCAGAAGGCAGTATGGCCGGAAGGCAGTGTGGCCAGAAGGCAGTGTGGCCAGAAGGCAGTGTGGCCAGAAGGCAGTGTTATTAGAGGGGTCAAACTGATTACGTACTCTATGCAGCTGTGATACAAATCTACCTGTACACGAACTTGTCTTTATTTGAAAAATGAGTATTTTGTACCAAAAATCATATAAGCGTTTTCATTTATCTGCAAAGTAAAAACACCACCTTTATAGCGAAGGGGAGGTAAACTGTGGTCAGTGGCAACCTATAAAAGCAATGAAAAGCAACTTTATCAAACTTACTGCAAAATGAATGGCAGTGAATTTAGATCTGTGCATTGTGATCATGTACGTTTGTCGGAAGAATTTATCTTTTAATCAAACTATTCGCCTTTTCAGATTTCCTTTAAACATTCTTCAGATAGATATATAACAGACAAATGAATCACAAAAGTTTTCATAAATTTCTGAAAATATACTGTCTAATCGCTTTAAGGAAATTATTACTCATGACGTCTTTGCTGTAAAAAGAAGACAAACTTATTCCTGGATTTAAAAAAGTTTGTGAATAAGATTGTGAATAAAGTATTCACTCTGTAAGCAAGTCCCTTGTCACGTTGTTGACGTTAACCATGGCACTCGAGACCCTCAATTAAAAATTTGTTTTTCCAAGAGACAAATAATCTTCTTCGCCTATTAGTTTTGCCGACTCTTGACAAGCCTAACATTGAAATATTAAATAAATGACTTTCTGGCAGAAGTAGCCTAACCCTAGTACCATCGTCAGACGTTTCCACTAACGATCTCCTGATAACATTTTTGATACAAAATAACATAACACTACTATGGAGTGTGAATGCCGTTGGAAGCAATGGGGCCTGCTATCAGAAAGAAAGTTTTTCTTTAATACAAATTTATCGAGAAGGTTGCGTTTCCAGGGTTTATGTATGCTAAAAGCACTGAAAATGGCAAAAAAACTCTCTGGATTGACTTTGCAGTATTTATCAGAAAGGAGCACCTGGGAGTGATACAAAGAGTTGCATATTAGCCTCCCTAAAGTCACAGATACTGTCAGAGCCCGCCTTTCACGCCTTACTTGACACTGGATCTGAGGTGGAGAACATGATAAGCTAGCTGCGTTATGGAAAACAAGCTATGGCACATCGAAATGCCTGTCGGACCTCCATCACTGAATTATGCAACGCCTCTGTAGAAAGATAAAGGCCTCTTCCTACCAGAGCTCCAGAAAACGATGAGAATGATCGCACTTCGTTCTGCACAAAACAATGAACATATTCGAAATAATAAAATAAATTAAACTAAAGTGAAGTAGAGCAAAGTAAGGAAAGAAACATGTATTTATAACTATGGCTTGTCTATACAAAGTCACTTTTGACCCCTTCACTGGGGGTGTGGGTAGTTCCGCCATAATTTGAGGTGTTTTTGTTCTTTAAGTTTTTGCCTTTCAATTTTTAAGTGTAGAACGAAGTTAAGGTGCAAATCGATAGTTGGTGATCTGTAGATTCCAGCTCTGATTCTCAACAGATACCCACGCCCAAACTGCCAAAAGGAAATGATCAACCTTGCCCTTTGCATTCCTGCATCAACTCCTTGTACTTTAATTCCGCTTGTTCATCTACACTTGAATAGATGTCTTCCAAACATAAGTTAGTTCTAATAAGATATATTGTTTTCCCCATTGCTCAAACTCACAACCTTTAAGCAGCCACAATTACCGAATAGTAGAACTGCTGAAGAGGTAGAACAGCTTACATACTTTCAAGCCTTGTTAAGACGATATTCTGCCTCACGAAACGCGCAAGCCCTCGTTTTCATTTCGAGACTCAATATAAATCTGCAAAGGGGTTTTCATTTTGTTTGAACTTCGACGGCCGCGTGTTTGATGTGTCATCCTCATTAAAATCTGCTCTTCAGCTTCAGTTTTTCGTCCTTGCTTTGTTTGAACGGTGCCACGAGGCATTCTTAGGTAGTAGGGATGTAAGAAATTGAGATACACTTAGAAATGTGCTGTGGAAGGCATTGTGGTGTCTGTAGCGCCTGCATTTACAACTATTTCATTACTGTCAAGCAAAATGAGATCAGTTTCATTCAAAGTCACCAGTGCTACTGTAGGGAAACGTACTGACCCTTCTGCATCACATAAGTTTAGGTAACCCGTCGACTGCCATGAAAGGATGGTTAAAATTATATAGTCTCCAATGTCCACCATCATGCGTCTGTGTTATCTGGTCTACCTGTAATCGGTTCATTTATCTTTTTGCACGATTCTGAATAGTTCTCTACAGAAACCATACTTTAATGGGTGCGAATGCTAATGAGGGATAGGTTTTACAAGTGTTTTGGAACAGCCCTCATCTTCTTTGGTCGTAAAATTCAGTATTCAATCTTCAAAGCGAGGCATTTATCTCAGTTTACCTGTTCCTTACTAAAAATCTCTAAATATATTTTCACGTGATCCCTAAAATGTGTGAAATTGACGAGATTGCGGCAACCATATCTTTCTTTACCGCCCGAACATGTATCAAATATATCTCGCAGAAGAAAGCGAACATTACGTATCAGTCCCACTGAAGGGAATAGGGCACCCCAGAACCCTCGTTAGCACGATCTCATTTGGGCCATAGAGAGTATTTCTGCCGCCTGGATTGCATAACGAACCATGGTGTGACTACAAATGGGGCTAGAGAAGTGACCTCTCACTTATCAGAAAAGTCGAATTCGGAATTGGTCTAAATCTGAATCGAAAATTGCAGTCTATGTTAAGGATTATTTCCTGGTAGTTTAAAGTCATCCATCTCATAATTACGACTTCAGATGTTGTTTATTTTAAAAGGAGAACCGGAAAAGAAGCAAATGGAGAGAACAATGGCATATTATGGTTTAGATTCCTCCTGAGTTCGATAGAGTTAGCAATAACTGTAGTGTCAATAGTTGCAAATCGTTTACTAGTTTAAAAACACGGTGTAGATTCTTGGTAAATCTTTCAAAAGCTGGGCGACGCCATGGATAGTGATGCATCTATTATGATGCACGGGAAACTTTATTCGGCACAGGATAGGGTCCCCTTCTAAACAGCAGCAGCTGATCGAGAGACAGAAACGATGGTGGTATCAATTGCAAGAAAATACCTTATGAAATAGGACGTGTTTATTGTAATCGTGTCGGTGCTTAAGTGCATTTGATGCTTGCACTCAAAACGAAGCAATGAAAATATCCTCCATGGTGGCTCAAGCTCGTTGAAACGTCCGGAGGATGCCCTGAATTTTCCCTAATAAGGAGTCCTATGAAGACGTAAGAACTGAAACTCGTTGTCAAAAGATAACAGTTGAAAGAAGATGACTCGTCGTTTGGCTTCCAGTTGTTGCTGTTACATCCCAGAGGAATCACCCTTTACTTCTTAGGATTTGGACGTTTCTCGACCTCTTGTGCCATTCAAGAAGGACATGCTGCTTATGCTGTTTCCGAAAAGAACGTTGGAGAATTACCGTCTCAAAACTCCTTATATCCAGTAAGCAAGTAAAAAAGGCGTGAGTTCCAAGGTATATCTTGGAACTTATAAAGTCACTACTTTATTGCTTGATGATGATTGATTGTACATGGGGATTGTGAATCAGACTTGAATCGTTTTTCTGTCCTATTTTGAGTGATTATTTGTCGTATGTCTGGTTCTTTATGCCTTTACCAGAGGAAGGTCGACTCAAGTTGGCAACGTTTTGTACCAGGAGTGGCTTCCCTACGGAGTATTTTTGCGGGTTCCCTTCAATATATTTAAGGCGGTAGGTTTTATTTGCAGACTTAATGGATCTGCAGCCACTTGACCTGTATTTGAATTTTGTGTTCCTGGTAATTGAGGATAGTAATAATAGCAGATCTTCATTCCTGACCTTCTGATGCGGTGGTTACCATTTGATCGGGAAGTAGTCTAAGTTCTAGTTGGGCGTCAACAGACACGTGACGTGACGTCAACTGACATGCTTTTTAACT
>JAAAKL020015647.1:0-11397 GCA_010016065.2 Carybdea cf. marsupialis auct. non (Linnaeus, 1758)
GTCTTGTTTATTTAGCGATGATGGTGAAAATTTTGTACTTGCAGAACCCACCAAAAAGTCGATGTTGCCCTTTAAATAAAATGGTGATATGGTTTTAACTTATGAATAATTGGACCAAAACATTGTGGTGGCATCAGGTACATTAGTAAGAATTCCCTCTAACCATGGAAGGGTAAAACGGGTAAGACAAGTGGATTTTGTGGACATTGAAGCTACGTCGTCCGTTAAGTCTACCTGCAACAAAAATCTTAATAACTCGTTCAGGAGGAAGAGTTCACTGGCTTTCTATTTTCTTTTGCCATCTTAAATTCAGTTCGAGCTTTAGACAGTACGCTAGTAATGTTAACCAAAACACTAACACAGATGACAACTCGAGTAAAATTTATGTAGCCTACATTTTTAACAAGACTAATGATAGTGCTATGGGATGTGATAATGAGTACGTCCAGTATGGTTATGGAAAGAAAGGATACACATCGCTACTCCCATTCATGTGATACGAAAGCACGTCTCCTTTTCTTCCTACGAGGAAATAATTTCGTGGAAACGTTCAACGTGACGTCTTTAAATGGACACGATTTTACTACAATCACTTCATACGGCCGATAATATTTATGTGAAAAGTACCAATTAGTTTGTTCTTACCTAAAATAACGTGCATTCCATCCTCTAAAACATCTTTGGCAATATCTTCATTATATAGTGATGCTAGATTTGATGCCATAACCAACTGATACTCGTCATTTTCAAACGTAGCAAATTTTCTGTCATCTTTAATGCGTTTAATGGCCTCTGCTAGAAGGGACTTAATATCGACCTGGCCATTACCACACGGTACAGTGTACAACTTGTCTTCGTATTTCACGAATATTTTCATGTTTAATTAGACTGCTAAAGAATGAATACAGACGGGTATTTCTGCTTTAGTTTGCAACGTATGGTTTTATAGTCGTACCGCGGTTTTTAATACTCGTACACTATGTTAACTTTCCAGTCTAATGGAGTGCGGGGTTTCCACTGAGGAAACTTGGAGTCTTGTACTGCAGAATGGAGTATTATTCAGTTCCACATCAATACAAACCCCACCCGCTATCTGCCAAAATCTCTCTAAAAATGGATGCGGGTACAGAGGGGGCCATCCTCTCATCGTACCTTATTAAAAGCAGAAAGGCATACCTAGGGGAGACATAAGCTCCCCGGGAGGGGACAGAAATCATTGAGGGAGGCACCGTTGCCAGTAAACCCGCCTTAAAAAGTTGAGAGCACGGTTTCAGATAAGCCCATCCTGCAAATTAGTGAAACCAGTAAAAGTACTATTTACACTTCAGAATCTCTCTTAACCACAACGCTTTCTAATGCCATCATTTTTCCACTATATTTAGACTGGTATGAAAATCCCAGAAAATACCTTTAAACGTAAGAAAAGTACAGAAACTCATTACTTTAAATATCATTATAAGTTTTTATTACAGAGTCCTTAATTATGTACACATTGTAACGAAGCAAAGCATGCTCTCAAATATTTATCCTCACTAAAGGTTGTACAGAATTTTAGAAGCGTTTACTTTATATCCACATTTCTGTTGATTACTTGATTTATTCGATAAAATACGTAAGTAATATGTTAGAGGGGATAGAAAAAAGAATTTACCGAAGTGCGATATGGAAGAATAACCAGCACTGAATGAATTATATAAGAGCTATTAAATGCTTAAACTCTGATCTCCTTTGCTATTACTGGGTGCCAAATTTTTAGATAAGAAAATATTGTGTTCAGTTGACCAACCCATTGCCTATAATCAATTCAGTAAAAAAATAGCTCTACACTTTGAAGCAACCATACTTGTCGGTCGCACCGGCTTAATAAAATCGCTTTATCTCATTTTGTTTGCTCTTTTAAATCCATATCCTAACCTTCTTTTAAACAACGTTCCATCTTCCAAGCTTTCCGAGCCGTTTTAATTTTCTTAAACTACTCGCCGCATGCATTTGTTTTAGTATCGTCTGAATGGGGTCGCCGCTGTACGATACGTTGTGGGAAAACTTGTCTGTTGATACAGATATTGTATGGTTCTTATGCGCTATAAATCTCTAGAATGAACACATGAAAGTGAAATACAAGTGTATCATTAGAAATACGGTTGATCTCTGCCTTCACTACGTTTTTTAAAAGAATGATTGTATCAATTTTTGTCACAAAAGAACCTGTTAGGGGCAATGAAACCATCAATGGTTGCGGCGACGGACGCTGAGTCGTATTGAGTTTCATCATCGAAACTGTTTCATGCTTCCTTTAATATCCGTTTCAACTGGTCGACTCTCTGTATTCAGGAAATTCTTTTAGAGCAGAAATGTACTACTAGACAAACATCAAACGTAACAGTGAACATTCTTGAATCACGATTTGCGTATCGCATGCTTTGTCAACTGATAAGAAAGATTAAGTTAAAGAGATCAGGACAGTGTTCAAAATTGGCCTTTGTTTGTGGATGAAAGGTATTTGAGACGTGCATACTTAGATTCAGGGACAAAAAAGTTATTATCTACTCGACCATCGTTCCCTCGTACTCCTAATTCTCAAATGGGATGAGCCGAAGTTAGAGATCATACCACGTGTTCTGTTTCTTCGTTTGTATTGGCCCTGCCTACAGCACACCTCCATTGCTCCCATTCAACTTCTCGGAGGGAGGGGTGTCACATGCTTGTGGTGCGAGACGTAGAGGGTAGTCTCGTCTGGTTTGCCCGTTTGTCATCTGCACCAACACCCCTCTTAAAGTCATGTTTGGGGCGTGAGCCATTTAAGTATGGACATTTTTAAGGGTGTGCACGGGCGTCACCGTACAAGTAGGTGGCAGCGAGGCCCGTTTGCAGTTACGATGCAGACTCTAAGTCATTAACCGAGGCTCATACACAGATCATTATTTCATGTCTTTGTCTTCCTATTGATAGTGAAAAATCTTCTTTCCATCTTTCCGTTCTTATGCTCGAAAAATGTCTATAAAACATGTTATGTGTCTTCTGCATAATGCATGCATACATTATGGCCCGAACGTGAAATCAACGAGTCATGTTGAATGACAGTGTTAATTTGATATGATTTGAGAACACTGATGCCCGCACAATCCATCCATTATTCTGCATCTATCAGTGTGATGTGGACATTGTCTTGGGTATTTTCCCGCGACATTCTTGAGTAGGATTCCCAAACGCTATTGAAGGTATTAGATCAGTGTTATTGACAACGGGCTGTGGCTGTTAGAACGAAAATGTACAACAGCTTCGACAGAACCTGTTAAGCCATAACATAGTACCGATTGCTTTTGATTATTGTGTTAAATTTCACATCAACGCCACATCAGCAAGCGCTAGCCTGCACTAGAAGTTTGAAGATAAGTCACTTATTCTTATCCTCATTTATGTCTTTTTTATCTTCTCTAAGAATCAGTAGTAGTAACCCCCGTCTCTATTAACAATAGCGAAACGTGTGCGTTTTCACTGAAGATTTTTGTGCGACTTACATGGGTTTTAAGCCTGACAGGATAATGCTACAATTTTCATAACATAGAAGTTTGATCGAAGCGTCAAGAGACCGTTGTTGAGATTTGCAGGACCACATTGTCATGGGTAGTCTCAAGGATATCTGTTCTGGCCTCCCAACTGATTCGTTGCCACCAAGACAGCAAAGAGATAACGCAGTTGCACACGCTCCTATAAGAACACCAAACTTAACACCAGAAGAAGAAGTTGTAAGTGACATAACTGACACCGCACTCTTACAGATTCTTGAAGCGAAACACAGTTGATACAATGAGGGTTTATTAATTTACCTGTAATAAATTTGCGTAAGAAAACACATTTTGAGTATACCTTAGAAAACACGAACTTAGATATTGAAATTCTCTTGCATATTTGTAGGAATTACGGAATTTGTTATACACTTACAAGTACGTTATGAAAAACCTGTTCTCTCAAAGATATGTCTGGTCTTCTCGTGTCACGTGTCGTACTTGTACAAGAACATTTCATCAGTGACCATTCATCCACTTCTTCCGTACAGGCTGTTATTTTTATACTTACTCTGCTGTCAGTATTCACCAGTCTCCAAAGATGCCATATTTTAAACTCTAGTATAGTATTTGTAGCAGGTCCAATGACTCTGGATTTGATCATACTGCCTAGCCTAGGCCTACTGCACTGTCTCATGTCAATCTTAAGGATATTGAATACCTTGCAATTAGAGTGACAGCAAGCCGAGTTTTTTTGCGAGAAATTTCTATGAGATGTTGTGCTACTTGCGAGTGCCTTGTACACACCTTGTATATTTTTTTTCTTTCCTAGTTTTGATAACTTCTGAAGTTGTGTCATAGTTACAGTTGCTGAGGACTGTTGTACAGTAGTGTGTTGCACTTTTTAAAGGCGTCGTAATTGTTGACAACTCTGATTGTAGATACACATTTGTTCATTAAATCAAAATAATATGAAAACACAGGTCAGAATACAACTTGAGAATTGTATTTTAATAGTGTCACATAAATTTAGCTAAATTAGGAAGTAAAATATTGTCTCTATCAAAAATGTGTCAGTCTCTCACCTTTATACTTTCATGACTTAGTTTAAGAATGAAAGAACAATTATTTTGTTTTCTATGTGTCTAAATCTAAAACTGTAAATTGTGTAGTGAGACTTTGCCATATGTTCAAGGGCAAGCTTCTTATATGGCCAAACATTTCTTTACCTTTATAGCAAGCTCTTCAGAATGCACTGCGTTATTTTCCACCATCCACACATTCAGTTTTGGCAGAAGAATTTGCTGAAGAACTTAGGAACTATGGCCATATATACATGTACAGATTCAGGCCAACCCTAGAAATGAGGTAAGCAGTCATCATGAAAGTTGCTTTGACAGTACCAGGGCTTTGGTTATATTTTATTAGTAAGTTTGAAGTGCTTATTATAGGAAAGAGTAATGTTCCATTATGTTATGAAATGATACACTATTATATACAAATCCAGCAAATGTATGACTATATATTTGTAATGGGCAAATGGTGATATAGCTGGCATAAAGTATTGATGGTGAAAAATGGTGGCACCATGAGAAATTGATCCCACGGTCTCTCACTAAGCTGTGATCCCTTATCATCAAGATTTGTAATATCTATTGATTAGATAGCATCATTATACATCTACCCACCTACTGTCAAAAACATGAAGCTTGTCTGTTTGCTTTTTGCTGTCCGCTAACGTAACTCCAGTGAAATGTAAGTTGAGTTACAGGCTCTGTTAGATTAAAGAGAGATTTTTTGAGTGGCCAAGGCAAGTGTCATGTGTCCTGCACAGACATTTTGGACTACTTAAAAAGGAACCAGTAATTTTGCAGCTCACATCACAAATACACAACAAGGGATTGTTGATTGAGCTGCATCACAGCTTTAGGAAAGTGATTGAATTATTAATCATGTCCAGATGTATTCTATCATTGACACAATTATATAGTTATATAGTTTTGTTGTATTGTAGAGCCTATAAATGGACAACTTTGATTGTTGGAGTTTAAATTCAATGGAAAACACATAACACTGTCTTGTAGCACTACTGGAACATCAATATTTAGCATTTTACTTTTAATTGGGATCAGATGATTGGCCTGGGCAAAATCATGCTACTGATCGGAAGACGGTGGGAAGAGGGGTATGTGTATGAAAGGAAAGTGTAAGCTGGCAAGGATGGTAGGCTGTGAAATTCTTAAAGGGTGCAAGGCGTTAAGTGATGCTTAAAGATATTACTCAACTTATAACATCTATATTTCTTGTTCATCGTTCTCTTTACTTAAGTTGGCAATCATGTGAGAAAAATGGGTAGTTCACTATTTACAAGCAATAGGCTTCGCAAAAGAAGATAACAATTTTGATCCATGGGCGTGTGTCTACCTCAAGCAGTCTCAGAATGAAAGAGGGCTACCGGTACTACCTCTTGCTGCAGCTTTTATATGAACTGTACAGACAGTAGTAAGTTAAGTATAATTTCTAAACTTAGAACAAACTACCATGGAGTGTCACGAACTTTAGACTTACACTGTAGGTTACCCATCCCTAAGCAAACATAGGCATAGATAACTTGCAGAAACAAGAGTTAGAACATGTTAGATCTTGGACTTTGATCCAAGCTATATAGGTGTAAGAAATGCTGTCACACAATGAACTTTGAACTGATGATAGAGTAGAACTTAAGGTTCACGTGCTTGTAAACACCCCTAACTGAATCTAAGTAATGAGAACAACTTTTTGTTATTAGACTGTCCATGATGCATAAACAATCTAATCAGTCATTTGTGACTTGGTCACAAAAG
This sequence comes from Carybdea cf. marsupialis auct. non (Linnaeus, 1758), assembly GCA_010016065.2. Taxonomy (NCBI): domain Eukaryota; kingdom Metazoa; phylum Cnidaria; class Cubozoa; order Carybdeida; family Carybdeidae; genus Carybdea; species Carybdea cf. marsupialis auct. non (Linnaeus, 1758). The sequence goes on from JAAAKL020015647.1 coordinate 6,350, forward strand.
GCTACCAGTAACTGATTAGTAGTTGAAAGAAAGCTGACAAGCATAAAGGATGATGATGATGATGATGATAATGATGATAATGATCAACATCATCATTATGCAGTATGATGGAGGTCTTTCGTTATCTTGGAAAGTTACTTGAATAACAGCCCACATCTTGAGACCAAGTGTATCTTACAGATAGCACACTATTGTCTTAATTACCTTTTTGCAATGCTTTTGCTATTGTAAACATTCTTTTAGCATTATGAATGAAGACTTTTCAGTTATATTTCTATTATCATAGGCTATGTTATATATACATTTATTTTTTGAAGTTCTTTTCATGGAAGACTCCGTATATTTTCATGCAGCTTGTAGTGGATAGGAGACTTGCAAGAAAAGGTGTTTTATAGTTTTGGAGATTTTAGGCTTACATATTTTCAGCTATTGAGTCATTTAAAGTCTGCAATGTCACAATGAATGATCCAGCAAAAATTATCAGCAAGCATGGAGTAGAGTGAATACTGCAGCCTTTCAGAAAATACAATAAACAGTGTTCAATTATGGGAAAATCTCTTTTTGAATTTATGCTATATTTATTAAATTATATTTTCACATTTTAAACTTTGGTGTATAGGCCTAGGTTCTAATGAATGGTATTAAACATTTTTGTGGTTTTTAGTCGAAGCACCCAAAGATACTTTGTGGCTTAGAATGGCTGCCTATAATTGTGGTAGTCTTATACATCATTGTTGCTTGAAATGTTTTATTCATATTAGGTTGCGACTCAACACTAGGTATGTTATATGTTATTGAAGCAACTGGAGTTGATTCTGATATCCACTTGATCATCACAATTGAAATCATTTGTAAATTAATTTTTTACCAATAGTAAATAAAAGAATGATAACATAGCATAAGATACTTGTTTTGTTTTATTAGTGTATGAAGCCCTTGATTGCAACACTAATGGCGGCAACTGCCCTGGCTTCCCTGTTATATCATCACTTTTATGTTGAGTTGAAACATAGTTGTGAGGTATCACTTTAGTGTAAGAGCGCTGTGATGAGTGCCATATGTGACAATGAACTTGCAATATGTTTCTTCGTTGTGTAACCTTTCTTAGTAATGTGACCTCTATAGGTTATTTTATAGCCCTGTTGTCTTGATTTGTTTTTCACAGGGCTTATCCTATAAGTGACTACCCAGCAAGATGTAGACAGGCAGCTGCAGTAATGCACATGATAATGAATAACTTAGATCCAAGAGTAGCTCAGGTTAGTATGTAAGAAAATTACTTTGTGTAGATATTGATACTTAGCTTTATTGTTTGTGCCACGTTTTTCTGCCTCTGTATCAGTACTCTCTGACAGAGGTGGGAAATATTCATATCACACCAAACCCCCTGAGGTGGCACCATAAGGACAAAAAAGGTAGATGATAATGTTGACCGGTACTATCTGTAAATTTGACACAGACTGTCTTGTAGAGAAAGTTAAAAAACCTGATGCATTATTGCCTATGGTGTTGAGTTGTATTTGTTTTCTGGAGACATTGCTTTCAATTTCTCATATGAAAATGGTGAAGACAGTTGCTATTTTGAACCACATGAGCCTAGAATGGATAATACTAAACAAATTTATTGGCTCCATCAGCACTCTCCCAAACATTGATCCAGTTATATATTACAGGTACATACCATCGAAAAGCTAACCCCCTTGAGAACAAACATGTCATTGACAGTGTTACTTGTTGGATGGCTTGTAGTAGGCCTATTCAAGGTTTTCGGATATCATGGGTGGGCTTGACAAGGTGAAGCTTTCCATGACAGGAGCCTCCATATCATGGTTTGTCAGATTGTTCATATGAAAATACTGGCTAAGTTTATCCAAGCTGATCTGATGCCATGACTTAAGATGTATGCTGATTATATTCATCCTCCAAACATACATCATCTTGAGGTAGTTTTGCAACAGACATGTATACAGAAACGCAAGTAAATGCAATATTTCACAGTAGGATATTGATGTCCAGTACATATGATGGAATAAGAGATTCATGTTGATACAAGAATAGAGTGATCCAAGTTGAGGTCAGATTTGACAAGTTATTTGAGCAAATAACCAAGAGAGGTTCTTTGACTAATATATACTCCAAAAGAAGCTACTAAATATACAAATTTACTGAAAGGAAATCCAATAAAATTAAAACATCCTGAGCTCATTAACTTCATTATTTGTTACTTTATTTGTTGTTGGCACAATTTCTTTGCTAGGAAACAAGTAAGTTTATTTTCTGAGGAAGCCTGAAATTTGTATCTCTGATATTAGAGTAGGGTAATCTTTTTATTTGTTTTTAGATAATGATCATTATTGTTGTATATATTCATGATGTATAACATTTGAATTTAGGACTTTCTATACCTTTGCATTATAGTTCCCTCATGAACTTGTCACATATGGTGGTAATGGGCAAGTCTTCTCTAACTGGGCACAGGTTAGTATCAACTGAAGGGCCATTACTGATGGTCCGAAGTATTCTGATGTTTGTCGACTCAGTTGTTGCCATTGATGGTAGATATTTGTCATGTCTTGAGTCATAGTCAAAACAAAAAAAAAAAAAAGAAAAGAAGACTACGACTCAAGACATGACAAATATCTACCATCACTGATAGTCCTGCTTGACTATTTGGACAAAACTCAAGGCCAACTGTTTGTTTTGTAATACATACCATTTTAACCCCCGGGTGGCAAAGAATTATTCTGCTCCTAACCCTTGGTCTTTATTAGAAGTATACATATTATTACATTTGCACCAAAACTGTGAGGCTGCCAATTTAGATGGAGAAGCTTAAACTAATAGAAAGTAGTCTGTCTTTTATTTGTCTGGCTCTTTTTTGAACCATGTATTGATGTGTTTTTGCTACCCTTTTTATCCAATTTTAAAGTAGGTCAGATACCTACCTTTGAATGCAAATTCTGCCATGGGCCACATAAGAAACTGATGTAGCAAATAGAATTTGTCTGAATTATTATGGCTGAGAACATTGCTTCTTTCAATTCTTGGCATTATCATTTGTACCCTTATGACAGTCGTTACGATCTTAAGTTTGGAAATTGACTTTCTTTGCAAACACTACTATTCAACTTTTAACTTGAATGGTTTTATCAGACTTTAGTTCTATACTTCATTCTTAGTTCAGTGGATTTTTATCAATTATTACCAGAAGCGACTTTTCATATTAGAGTACTGGTTAAAATATGATTTGAACCATGTTTACTACGAAGATTGCTGAAAGCTTTAGCTTGATTTTAATATATTCATATATATGTAGACATTTTTGATTGAAGCTTTTTATAGGTACTCGACAGAACCTTGCACAACTCTATCCCATTAACACAAATATTTTTATAAATCAGGGGAGGAGGAATGTGGTTTTAAGGGAGAACACATACATAGGGTCTTTAATAAAGTCTTTACACCCATCCTTAACATTTTCTTTTGAGTTTAAAGAAAAAAACTGTATACTGTCTCTTGATTTTCTGGTTCATAACATTTAAAAACTATATTTCAGTATCCTAATCCATTTGGTAGCTGTTTTAAGGGTAACAAGTGTGCTGGATCATGTAAGCTGCAGTTAAGAATCTTATGATAGGCGACAGCAAGTGACGGCAGATTTATTTGACTGTAAGGAAGCTAAATTTATACATTGCCAAGGATATGTAAGACTCACAGCCATATTGTAGACATTGCCCATTCTATTTAATTCTACAAATTTCAAATCATACTCTTTATATTCTTGCATGCTTTCTCTTAAGTTTATGATAGTGATGCACTACTTATCCACAATGACAGATGAGCAGACCCTTGTGATGTATTCTGGTCACCCCATGGGACTTTTTCCAAGTTCACCATCAGCTCCAAGAGTTGTAGTAACAAATGGAATGGTATGGAAATACATAATTGAGAGATTTCTTTTATTATAGGGCAGCATTGATATGACCATGCTATGACCCATTCTTTAAATTTTCTGTAATAACTTTTATTTGCCAATTGGCATTATTGTAAATGATATTGATTACTGTTGTATTGGTACAGTATTGTAAACCAGTGGCATGCAACCAGTGGTCTTCACATGACATGAATAGGGTGGGATCAAGCAAATGATAACTTCTTTTGCTCTAGGTAGTAATTTTTAGAAAATCCAGGCAAAGAAATGCTTATGAAGTGGATTAGCCTACTAATTAACAGAAATTAGTTAGTCTTAACTTACAATAATATTTAAAAAGTAATAAATTTGATAGAATTTACCAAACCAATTTGGCAGAGTGTCTGGAGATAGCATTTCTTATATAGGAGGGGGGCAATTGAAGATTAAGTTGTTGACACTGTTTTAACTTATTTATGCAAATTTGATGCAGCTTAGTTGGATATTATCTAACTGATTGATGTCCATAATGGCAGATTTTTGAACATACAAAGATTAAATTTCAAGAATTTAAATTTGCAGTGATCATCTTGCTTTATACTGTTAGAAAACAATTCTTGTATTGATGAAGGGATATTTAGTTATGACTCTAAAATCAGCAGATTAGGAGTATCATGGGAAAAGGAGTGTCCATGTTAGGTGTATTTGATCACATAGTTCGTAATTTGACATAAATGGTAAGTGGCTGATTAGCTAATATGTCCCAGATTCAAGCAGAGCATTCTTAATCAAGTTTAATGTAAACTATGGCATCCCACAGGGTTTCATGCCTAGGCACCTTCTCTTTGCTCGTATTTTGAAGTAAAACCAGGTTATGCTGCCTGTATGCGGAGGGACAATTGTATTACTATGTATGCCTGCCAAAGGTGGCAGGTGGCAAGCTATAAGACTACAGGTTGCACACTCATGCTGTATGTGATGTGGCATTTGTATCAAGGATGCTTAAACGATGAAAATCCTAACCAAATTGTATTCATAATGCAAAATGAGTCAAATCTTTTGTAAAGACACACTTGTTTAAGACTTAATATTACTCAGAGGTCCTCAACACTGCACTGATAGGTTTATTATATAAAGT
>JAAAKL020015648.1:0-11396 GCA_010016065.2 Carybdea cf. marsupialis auct. non (Linnaeus, 1758)
GGGAGGGGGGGGGGGGGTGATAGTGCCCTTATACTTCCACGTTCCGTGCGCCTAGAGGAGCAAAGGCACAACATAAAAAAGCGGGTGTGACATTAGAATCTCTATTCAATTGCGGCGCAAGCGATCTCAGGTATCACAAAGGAAACAACTGTTGGTTATATCTATGTATGCCGCCTTTTGGTAGATATGTAGGTAAAAATTTTTACTCTTCCTCTAACAGTTGAGCAAAATGCTCGATGGCGTATACACGAAGTGTTCTCAGTGGTGAAGTGTGAATCCTTGCACCATCCCATGACAAACGCAGATTTATACGGTGAATTTTGAAGAGTAATTGTTGTTGTCAAGGGAAAAAGGACAACGTTTAGCGGGCGTTGCTGGCGAAGCAATAAGGAAGTAGTCGAGCTTCCTCTCTGGGAAGACTCACACTGGAGGAAACCAAGGGGCAGACCATCTCGAACATACACAGGTCAACTGTGAGAAGACTCCAACATCTCAAAGGAAAGCTCCCCGCAGCCATGAATGGCAGAGAACAATGCCAAGATCGTGTTATGGCAATGAGACCGAGGTCGATCGGATGATGGCGATGAGCACATAAATAAAACTCGTAATACAGTCTAGTGTAACTTTAGAATCGGTCATTTTACGTCGCGTCTGCCGTAGCTATCGACAAGGACTTATAATAGTTGGCAACAAGGCGTGATGGTGAACCTATACAACCTAACACTACAATTTAGAGCATTTCAAAACGTAGATTTGCGTATTTATTACCTTATGCTCGAGTCCTTCTGAACAGTTGAAGACCAAACACTGCTTTCCCATCCCCTAAACATATACAAACCAAAAAAGGTTATATGTATTATAAAGAAAATTATTGCAGCGTTTTACATCCGAAAGAGGAGGGAGGGGGGGGGGGGGAGTTACTGAAAAACCACTACTCACGTTCAACCTGTTTATCAAGAAAACGGACGATGAGTTGATCATGGTAACACTTACCTCAAATCTCTTACACCAACAACTATTTCAAATAACACATATGCAAGTGGATACTGCCTATCAGACAAAAATTACGCAGAAACAATCTTCAATTATGTAGATGGTTGAATACCCTTATCAATGACTTCAGCACATCGTACTTAACAGTATTTGCTCAGAAACCACATAAACAGAAATAATGAGGATAGTATGGCGCGAGCCCTCCAATAAATTTGACCTTCTTTATTTTCTGAGGTTTTCTTATTTATGTTTATAATTGTCTGATGTTTACGGCACTTAATCACTTTCAATTTCAAAATGAATGATACGTTTCTAAAGAACCTCCGAAATTCGTACTGGAACTGGTACTACGTAAATTCTTACAAATAAATAGGGACATAGGCACAATGATATGATGGCCCTTTCAGCCACGATTTCACCTACAGATTGAAAAGTATGCTGGCAATCGTCTGCATTGCTGAAAGGCAGAGCGTTCATGTTCAAAATGTAAAACAGCAAAATACAAAATGTCAAAAAAATCAAAGTACAAAAATATGAAAAAATCAAAATACAGCACGTAAATAAGTCAAAATACAAAATGTAAAAAAATTAAATTGCCCCCGTATATGCAAGTGGCAGGGTAATGCCTAAGCGGCCAATTATGGGCCTCTATTCGTGGCGGCACGTAGCAACACTAGAAACCCAAATACAGCCATTTGCGGCCTTTAAGAACGAATGCTGTGAAAATGCCCTTAAGAAATATTTATCATTAATTTCAACTCCATAAAGGCACTACGCTGACAGCAATCATAATGGCTGTTGCAGTGAAAACATAAGGAACTAAATAAATCCCACGTGGATGCCGTGAACATCGACGCCCCGTCTGAAGCCTAGATAACCCCCGCACAGGCCACAGACTCCTTTATGCACTGATTATCACCATCTGTTCAAGAAAGGTTTACTTCATGTTTACCAACCTCATCATAACCCTATCACAAGCAAGGGAGGGAGGAGGTGTTTTCAAATCACAATGTCTACCCAGATGTTACCTATGTAAGCGCTTACGAAGGCCAACATGTATTTTCCCGTGTTGATGTGAACAGTACAGAAAAGAAAAGTACCGGCCAGGTGTGTTTTGGCTCTGAAAAAATGCCCAATAAGCCATAATCGAGGCTCTACTGGTGTTTATTGGTTCAAGAGAAATCACCATAGAGCTGGAGCTAAGGTGAGTGGTTTCTTCAAGGCATAGATAGAGCTGCTTGTAGCATACGGGTACAACAATTTTTTAACAGTTACAAACTCTAAATACCATACGTCTAATACAAAAAAACTAGGCATTGACGACAGATATCAAGTAAAAAGCAGCGTTACTATGTACGCATGTAACTGCCAACAAATAACGGTCTTCTTACCTTAGCCAGGTCTTTAACCGTCTCAGTCTTCCCTGTTCCGGCAGGCCCTACGGGAGAACCTCCTAGATTCAAACTAAGTGCTCCTGTGAGAGTCAGATAGCACCGATTTGTTAGCGGGGTGATAACCAATCTCGATGAGCAACCTAAATACTCGTATCCATACGAGAACGAGGCTACAGATTGGTGAACCAAGCAAGTGTTGTTAGTATCATCCCAGCAATATCGAAGGTTCCTGGAAAATAAATCCAAGCATTATGAAGAGAGATGCTTTCAATATATGCTCTACTACAAGTTATAACTACCTTAGCCCTAATAAAAGGGTCCCCCTCCAACCCCCGCTAATAACTTTTACCATACTTCTTATGTGATGTACAGATATACAGATGTGATCTACGTAAGCTTTCTTACGAAGCCCAAAATGTATTTTCCCGTGCTGAAGTGAATAGTAAAGAAAAGAAAAGTACCGGCTAGGTCTTTCCCCAGTAACTTTAAAGATTCTTCTCCCCTTTCCTCCTGCCCTAGCCATTGGTGACAATTTAAGCTAATCCATCTCAAGACAGATCTCCTTTTTGACTCGATCGAGTATAAAAAAACCCTTAGACGGTAGACGTTTATCATGTCGTGAGTGGTAGCCTTTTTCTGAGCTAAGGTTCGAGAGATACTTCTCCCACCTTCAGGCTAATGGACTCTGGAAAACAAGCATGGCGTCACCTCTACAACAAGTTCCAGAGTTCATCAACCTGAAGATGGGAGAGATATCGCTCGAAACGTAGCTCAGAAGAAGATTGCGACTCATGGCATGATAAACATCTACCATCTATGTCATCTACTGAGTCGACTGAGTGTTAGAATATTTTTAAAAAAAATAAAAAAACTCAATCGGTGAAGCACTTTACAAGATTATTTCGCACGAATTTGGCTTATTCCACCCACCCCACTTGTAAAGATATGTATATAATTTCATCCACTATTAATACTGTTATTCGACACTAAAGAGTATTGCCTATTCTCCCAAAATGTGCCTGGAAGTTCTTGTTTTTTATTCTCCAGTCATCCTTCACCTTTGATTATCAATAAAATATTTTTCCTATAAGCGTAAAATTTTACCTCAGCCTGAGTCGACTTTATGAACTAGCGTCATTATGAATGAGTTCATTTTACTTATTTCATATGCTTTGTTTACAAATTGAAACAAGTCATCACGTAGTACAATGGAGTCACTAAGAATATATACCTCGTGCTTGTCCTTGCCTCGGATTAGTCTGATACGTACCTATACCGGGTATGTATCTAATGAGCGCAGGTAAGGGTACGGTACAATTTGTTAGCCGCACATGCTTTTGCTGAGACCGAGAATATGTCCGCATACGCTTCAGGGTTCGCTAAATCTTATCCTCAATGTGCTATCCTCAGTACTACGAGGAGAAAGCATTGTACCACTTTGGGCACCAAGATTACAAAGCTGATGTACATGTAATGCTTCTATATCGTGCTTTTAGAAACAGTTAAATTCATGTGTACATACGTACACATGTTGATGCCTCCACACACAGATACAAAGTACCTACATGTATTCATCCATTTATGCAGGCATATGTATGCACATGTATACACATAAACTCTCATACAAGTACAGAAACAAAAACACACTCACACATGTAGACATATATTATACATATAACAATGAAAATTTCCGTACCTTGTCCACGAGAAATCCGCAACGGAAGAAACCTTTTCCTTAATCAGCTCCGCAACGATATCTCTCGAGTTGACCATAATTATGATAAGTGAAACAGCTAGCTGGAAGCGATGTTGCTCGAGGGATTGTGACACTAATCCTGAGAGCTGATCAAGAAAGCTGACCAGACTAGAATGGACGTTTTTTAAACCATCGGCAGCAGAGAAGCTGGAGAGTGCCGTTGTGACGTTATGTGTAAACATTATGAGCGACTAAAGAATAGAACAAGAATAAAACAAAGAATGGAATCAGTGAAAGAATAAAAGCGACAACGTCCTGTCCTGGATAAAACGGAGGATTTTAACGTAAAATGACCGACCTTAAGATTAGCACTATTTTCTGGAAACTTTGGTTGTGAAAATACATCCCCAAGGAACTCCAAGTGCAAGACACTGTCTATGTACTCTTATTTCCGGAATAGAACGGAACGTTGGAATAGTGCGGGAGCTCAGCACATTTTATAAAACATAATAGTAGTGGAGCGTGGAATAGTAGGGGAGCTTGGTAAAAACCAGAACCGATAAAAGATGTGTTAAGTATAAATGTACAATCAAATTAAACTCAAAGAAAACGAAAATAAAAGATATCGAACATTTCAAAATTTAACACAAGAGAATTTGTCTGTTTATACTTTTCGTAGTCTACTTTCTCAATCCCCCTTTTAAAACTTTGTCGAGTATTGACTATTGATAGCAGGGAAAGTTGGAAAATACGAAACTTCGATTAAGTTGTACTCACTGGGGTTTCCGTGACAGATTTTAATAGTAGGGGAGGTTGGAATAATAGGGGGGTTGCCACGTTTTGTAAAGTTAAATAGTAGGGGAAGTAGTAAATACGCTTTGGGAGCTCGGAAAAATGCCACGGATTTAATAGATGGGGTTCACCATCTATTCCCGAGGTAAGAGTATACAGTTAAATTCTGAGGGTAGCAGAAGAGTAAGAACGATCGTTGCATAGTCAGATAGGTTGGTCTGCCTACAGAATTCGTAAACTGTACGTTACATTACTTATAATGTTTTGGATGTTAGCGATAATGTTAATGAAGATAATGATCATGATGGTTATCACTACGTTGATCATTGGGGAACGACGATCCTGACGGTGATGATGATGATTACAAAGGTTAATGAGATCTAAAAATCTAAATCGATGAATTTAAATTTCTACTAACTACTGTCAGGCCAACTTGTCCTGGATGAGATAAAAGCCAGTCTATATAATTATCTTCGTCATAATCATTCATGGCTTTCTTCAGATGCCTGTGAAAACAAAAAGGAAGGGATAATTCTTTTCTATACATGGTGGTGACATTTTCAAGTTTCCCTAGTATCTCTTCAAACTTGAGATTCTCAAATCTTCTCTTCTCTATAACATACCACTAAATACACTCTGAAGTAACAAAGTTTAACTATGTCTGCGACGTAACAGAATCTGACGATATACATAAGGGCTCTGGATATAGATAAAGATGTCGTACAGTACGCCAATCAAAGCAACTAAATTTAAGCACAGTAGAAAGCTGCCGTCAAACTTGGCTCTGTATACTTCACTTACTGTGTTAACTCTGTAATATGGACGTTCTTCTAAAACACTCTTGGAGCAAGATAAAGAACTAAGCAACATTGTCTAAACAACGGAATTATAGTCTTTGCAAACATCAGAAAGGTTACCCGAGGGCCAAATTTATTACTCGAGTAAACAGTGCAACGAAAAGGAAAATTTAATAATAAATACTTCAGAAAAAGACAAAATAGTATTCGAGTTTATGACGTGTATGGAACAGATCGTTCACGTAAGAGATACTTAAAATATATTTGCTCCGGTAGCTTAGTGGATCATTTTACTTCTGCACATAAAGCACAAAATGCGACTTCTGTTTGAACCCTGTTCTTTCCCCACTTTCAGTATTTTTTAAATCGTCTAAAAGAATTCGTCTAAATATCTGTATACAATACCTAAAAAACAACTATAATCGCTGCTATGTAACCGTATGAGTTGTGATCAAGGACCGGTTTCCGCTTTCCTTTACGAAGAAAGGACGGGCATATTTTTCGGGCCGCATCATCAATATCTAGGCCAACGATAGTTTACCGAAAATGCCTGCGGATTTTATCCTAATCTGTGATACACACCTTTCTGGGGATATTCAACTGATCCTGATATGAAACATTGTCACAAAAGCAGATGCAAGCATTGTTCCCAGCCTGCGTTGACAGAAGTTGTCGGATGCGCACATGGCCAGGTAACACATATATACCCAATACCATACTTACAGTTTTACAGTGTCGAACATCGACCCCTCTACATTCAGTAACCACTGCTCGACTGTGCCACGTACTCTGATGGATCTAAATAAAAACAGAACAATTTGAATTACATGGAAAGCAAGTCAATGACGAAGCACCTAACTTCATTTTCTACCACCCCATAATGGTCGTAAGCATTATAACAAACGGGCAATTATATCTCTTGACAATATTAAAACTGATCGATTGATTGATTAATTGATTAATTGATAAACTGATTGATTGATTAATTGGTTGATGGATAATTGATTAATTGATTGATTAAATAAATAGCTGATAAATTGATTTAGTTGATTAATTAAATAGCTGATAAATTGATTTAGTTGATTAATTAAATAGCTGATAAATTGATTTAATTGATTAATTATTAGTTGATAAATTGATTTAATTGATAAATTGATTAACTGACGGCTTGATTTCTTGATTAATTGATACATGGAGACAAGGATATATGGATTTATCGCTTGGCAGATTCATATAGTTATTGACTAATAGGTTAATTGGCTGTTTTGTTGGTTGGCAGGTATTGGTTGCTTTACGGTATTATTTCACTTGTACACATCCTACCTGGTAAGCGATAAATATTCCTTCTCTTCGGATATCAGCGCAGCTACATTGGGGGGAGAACTGTCCTGCTTTTGAAACTCAAACCGGTGAATATTACCAAAGCACTTAGGTAAATGAGGCTGTACTGCATTGTAATTCTTTGTATTGGATAGGATATCAAGAAGCTCGTCATTACTGAGGAAATAAAATCTTGCAAAAACTGCTCTCTTGGTCTCAAGATAATCCTGAAAATGTAGAGAAAAGTAACGTTAAAGCAAAGGCCAGTAGCATCCCTTTCCAGACGTAGCTGTACTTAAAGGAGGTGTATCAATGTGCAACCCCTAACGACTATAGCTGTAGTATAACAAAGCAACATCATTCTCAGTACTACACGGTAATCATACAATATCTCCGCTATATTGGACATGTGTGCAGAGCATTTAATATTGCGATAACAAAGAAACTGATGTTTGGGAAATCCTCTAACCCATACTATCAAGATCCTTGGATCACGATTTCAGAAATGCTTGGTGTTGGTGAACAACAGGGAAAAAAGGTTACCCAGAATAGAGGGCAATTTAACGAGCTGATTCGGGGAAGTCTTGGCCCGACTCTACGATGACTACGTCATTAAACAGAGGAAGACTCTGGAACTGGAGGATTAGTTGTTAATAGTTATCCAGGGCAGAATCCATGTTAACCGGTCATCTAAACAAGGCACCTGACTGAGAGGTGACGTCGAAAAGGGGAATTGCGTTAACTACTCTTACTTTCACTTTAAAGTCGTCTAGAACGATGCCTTGCACAGATTCTGCTATGATAGTCTCGTACAGAAACTGGGGAATTTCATAGCCTATAACTACCAGCTACTTCACTACTTTGCTAACATGTATGTATGAAGAGGACTGAAAAGAGAAATTTCCCGAAAAGGAGTTTCATAAACATGGAAATACCATGGCCATTATACGCTAGTCACCAGCAGCAAGCTATTGATAAACTACCCGTAAAGCAAGCTAAGAACTTGGAAAAGGGAAGCGACAACGGACACCTACGTAAATGAGAGAAATGTGAGCCCAACTTCAAGATATCTTTAAATAAAGAGCCCTTCACCCATGATAACAAAGGCATTCACCAATAAAGACCGAGAAGGTAAAGTCGCTAAATTAGTGCAAGTATTACCGCTTGATTGAAGTATTTTTGTAGCATCTAAATTCACTACACGATGATTAAGTACTTAAGAGCAGGAATGAGAGAAGGGGACTGCTCCATGAGGACGTACTATATCCCATAAGTAATTATAGCTCTAACTTGCATCATCCTCTACAAAATACATCCGATGAGTGAGCTTGCTTTACCTACACGTCTCTTTACTGATCATTCTTGCATTTCATCATTGTTTAGTGATAGAGCAAGCCTTTGTCATTCCTAGCTGTTGCTGCACTTGCCAACAAGAACAGAGTTATCCAATACTGTCTGACTTCTTTCTATTAAAAGTTTGAAGGAAGCCACTGCTATAGAAAAATTTATTATCGATACCGTTGGCTCCTCTCACCTCTAGACCTCTGTGTATCTTTTCCAAATTAGATTTACAGGACTGCAATATTTCCAGTACACCTGAAGAAAATGAGACAAGAATGTAAAAAGAGACCCAAGAAACTAAATAACTTGCATCTGAATTACGGATATTCATATCTACTAACCGTATTGTTGGAAAAAACAAATAATGTAGTGGATCCACATAATAAAAATACCTAGATAACTGCCGCCGTCGCCAAACTGCCCTCTCACTATCTTCTGACGTTAGTGTTCACACTCGGACGGAATATTTTATTCTAGGCACTTGCTATGGCGGCAACGTTTGTAATCGTCTGTCGATCTCAACCTACCTTCCTTTCTTTAATTATTGTGACACTTAATCACCCATATTATTCAATTCTAGTATTGTAACGATCTGTCATATTGGCCAAAAAATTGTGCCTGTTTTGGACAGAGTGTTCTCATTAACAGTTTTTCTGTTCCTACCATCTTTAGTACTCTCTCATTTGAGATTCATTGCGTCCACGGCATATGTAGGACGTTTGTTAAGAGCCATATTTTGGCTGCGTCGCGTTTCTTGAACGTTGTATGTATGTGGCAATTTTTGGATACTATTTGTATAAACTTCACCGAGAAGTTTCGTCGTTAAAAAAGCAATAAATGACTTTGATCTGCGTCATCTTGAAATGTTATCAGTATAGGTCTTTATCATTCTGCACCCATCTGCATCATAATCTTCTACTAAGACACAATTTACAGAGCAATACGTAGTCTTACCAACTGCAGTCCCTGCTTTAAGCGCATTCGGACGATCAATAGTGCGTCTCATAATGTCCTTCCAGTTTTTATCCACTTGATTAAAAAGTCTTGATTCGTGTGTCAACTGCCTAAACAAAAACAATAGTCGGTTCAGAGCGAGAGGAAGCACTTTAAATAAAAGAACAGTGCACTGTATCAAGGGCGGGGGAAAGGGTAAGGAGAACAAATCTATCCATTGAAGTCAGTACTATCTTTTAGCTAACTTCTAATAGACCTGAGGAAGTCTGGTGAAGACGAAACGTTCCTAATTTTAGAGTTTCTTCTTTTGGTGTTTCTGTTTGCTACAATCATGGACAAATAGAAGTTAAACTTCGGCTACATTTCGGTGAAAATGGAGCTAATCACGCAAGACACTTGCCACATGAAAGGGGCGTCCAGTTATGGTATTATTTGTTTTCCAGACCTCTCCGCTTAGCAGCAGGGAGGTCTGACATGCAAGTGCCCAAAATGCTCGTTTTCAAACTGAACAATATTTTGGAACGGGGGTTGGGGAAACTTTCATATTTCATTGTCCATGATTGTAGCTATTTGTCGGTGGCTTAAGCATCTTTATTACTGATAAAAGGACTCGAGCGAAATGCTAAATCAGCTAAATGAAGAGGGAAAAAATGGAATGAAAGTCATTAAAGAGAACACGAAGATTGTATCTAAATCAACGGAGAGAATGGACGTAACAACAGACAGCAAAGCCAAAACAAAAGTAAATAAATGTCAATTTAGGTCGAATTATAACATAAGGAAATGAAATACAAAGAGAAGTCGATAGATAAATAACAGCGGGATGACAAATACTCGACAGATACTCCACTTTTCTGAACGAAACATCTGTAACAATGGAAGACCATTAAAGAAATTGTCGTCCCAGAAATGACATATGGCTGTGAAGCATGGTCGCTCATCAAAATTGCAAAAAGCATAACTCCGTGTTGCAAAGAGAACCATGGACAAAGGGATGTTGAAAATCACGAGAAAAAGACGAAAGGAGGAATGAAACACGTAACCTTTCTAATATAACTAACATCGCAATAAAAGAAATGAGACTGTCTAAAACATTCTTAGAACAGAGCATTGCAAGTTGCAAGTATGGTTTTTAGTGAATAATGCCCTCTAAGAACAAACCTAAAAAACAGGGTTCGTTTCTACCTCACCATTTGTATAAAAGCATTTCAAATTTTAATCGAAAAGGATTATTTATAACAAAGACGCGTTTAATGAAAGAGAAAGGGCTGGTAAGCCTTCTTCCCCCCTCAAATATCTCCGAGTATTTTCACATGACGACTGACTACAGAATAGTACCTTTGAATATCTGCAGCGGAGAAAATGGTCTCTAAGTACAACCAGTTTCGCTGTACTAACATCCATTCTTCAAAGCATCTCGAAAAGAGCAGAAGTTTTCTCTCCCACTCATCCACTGTTGCCTACAAGAGCAAAAATTGGGTATAAAATTATAAATTACTTCGTCCTCCTACTTTACTACATGTGCATTGATGAAGATCTAGCGACATAGATATGAAGAAACACAGTCATACTATTTATACGAAATCTAACATTTGATAATATGGAAACAAAACGCATGTTGCATTAACAAAAGATAAGAAACAATCATCTGTTTGAAACACTGATCTCTAAAAACATTGGACGGAGCACCTTCCGTCTCAATAAGAGGTCAGTCGCTGGACGCTATTTTAGTCCCCATCAAGCAAAGCTTATAAACAATGTGACGTAACATAGCCTTCCCGCGCTATATCAAATTCTGGGACTAGTATTCGTGACCTCACTTTTTTGCTGTTGGAAACAGTGGTATTGCTCGATACAGTTTTTTCTAGAGATGTTACAGTAGAAGTAGAAGAAGCAAAAATAGTAGAAGTAGTAGTAGTCGTAGTAGTAGTAGTAGTAGTAGTAGTAGTAGTAGTAGTAGTAGTAGTAGTAGTAGTAGTAATAGTAGTAGAAATAGTAGTAGTAATAGTAGAATTAGTAGTAGTAGTAATAGTAGTAGAAATAGTAGTAGTAATAGTAGAATTGGTAGTAGAAGTAGTAGTTGTAGTAGTAGTAGTAGTAGTAGTAGTA
>JAAAKL020015649.1:0-11396 GCA_010016065.2 Carybdea cf. marsupialis auct. non (Linnaeus, 1758)
CATATATACTGTAAATATACATGAACGCATATTGCAAAGATGGGGATCGAACGTGTGACCGCTTTTACCAAAAACAAACCAAAAACAGTGTAGTTCATAAGTCGAAAATTTGGGAGGTCGACCACAAAATCTCACCATAACCACCAGCCTAGTTTTCTTACTGGTTCACTCAATGCTTTATCGGCGCCATTTATTTGACATTCACAACTGTTTCACAATATGTTCTAAAAGAAGTGAAACAACGTCTATATCCTTTTCGGGTAGTCTACTACAATCTTTTATTTGTGAGAAGAAATACTCTATCAACATGGCGGATTCTGATGCAAGGCCATTTCCTGTCACCATGGCCGCTAGACTTAAAAAATCGGTAGAGTTAGTAATGCAGAGATATTCAATGTTTTAGGGTGAAATTTATCTTAGTTTTGGTAGAGTCGGAAAGTGTTGTCCTTTCCAAGTTTCGATTTTCCATCCATTTTCCATCACTTACTTTCTGGTGTAAGAACACCTTGGCTCTAGGCAAACTAAGCCTGTTACACACTCCCCCCTTTAGTTTGCTATTTCTCGATAGGCTAAAAATCTTAAAACTTGCAACTCAAAGGATCATCGTAATGTATCCCTTTAAGTATTTTGGCATAACAAATTTGTGAATATGTTGCATTCGTTACTTAGAGTTACGGCTTATAATCAATTACAGCGGAAGTTTTTTCTAATCTACAAAAGAAATAATTAGGTAAAAGGCAGACTTCTAATTAACGACCTACGGAATATCGCACATATAGATACCTGCAGCATGCGCAGTCTCTCATCTGTTGTTGCATTCTCTTCCTGATGCCCTTTGATGTCTTCTTCGGTTAACGAATGAAACATGTAACAATTGTTTTGCAACTGGTCCTTAAGAGTTGATTTGAACTGAACAACGTGGCAAACATCGCCTAATACATAAGCGTGAACGCATTTTATTGCACTAGTTACCATTTTTGCCAATTGAGGGGCTTTGTCTGATTCGACTAAACACTGGCAATGTGATAATCGGCACTTAATCGCCATCGACTTTAACAGGGTCGAATATCATTAATGCAATCAGTAAATGATATATGATTACCCATACAATCATAGCTTTTAAACTATTAGTAACATTCAACCATTGCCTGTTTCTTCGAAAAATTTGTAATCGAGATTGTCAACAATTATTTTGCCCTCCGTAACATTTATAGCTGTCGAAAGATGCCCAGTTTATTGACGTATTTTGATAAACCAAGTTGTAAGAAATTGTGTAAAATGACTGAAACTAAATAAAATCTCAAGCTTTTAGCAGATGACACTTGTTGATCATTTCTTACAAGGTATTCATTTGACAAATATTTTACAGGCCGTTCTCGTAAACATGAAGTTCTCCCTAGTATAGCTTTATGTCACGTGAATCCCACTGCAGAATCCCGTTGACTTCATAAAAATCTACTAACAATGCATTCCATTTGTTGCAATCCATAGTCAATCCCAATACTTTTGCTTACTAACCGGAAGGTTTAACGGCTATCTACATCAGATGCAATACTTGGGCAGAATTTGATGTATTGTACCTTCTCGGTTTAAATAAAATTACTATTTTACATTATTTTAAACTGTTTTACATACTAAATTAATTACGTTATTAAGATATGTTTCTGTAGAAGAAGAAATGAGTTTTGTAACAATGAGCAGATGGGCAGAATTACAGGAACATTACTTAAGGAAGGACATAAACCACTCAAGAAATTGTAGGAATCAACTGAATTCGATCAGAACAACTTTTGTCATGGCGGTATTTACAAACAATAACATATACAAGCACCTTCAGGGGACAAGATATGCACGTTCTTACGCTGTACTGTATAGTGCAGACTTAAATAAACGAAGCTCTAAACGTCTCTCCAGATAAAGCTGCAGTTTGGTATCTTTACATGGGCAGTACCCCTTTGGTGCGGGACTATAACAAGGCTAGGTTGCCTGATTTAAACTCCATAATTCCTATGTCAATTCATCTTCTTCAATCGACTCTGGAGATAAGTTTTTCTCGTAAGGGAGGAATTTTGCAACCGATCTTTATGTAAAGTCGATTGAAAGCAATCAGGATCTCTACTTCTCCTTTTGTCATATTCACCATACGAATAAGGCAATTCCCGAGGGCCAAACATTATGCATTGCTATGAAGATGTGTTGTCGAGGTTTATAATTTGTGACTATGACAGGAACCTTATACAATTGTATGTCGATCATCCTCGCTGATCTCTAAAAAACACGGGATCGAGCATCTTCCGTCTCAAAGTGAGGTCAGTCGTTGGACGCCATTTCAGTCCCCATCACAAAAAGCACAAAGCTTATAAACAATATTTCGCAACATGGCGGACTTTCCTGCGCTATTTTAACTTATGGGGACCAGTACTCGTGACTACACTTTTTGGTAGTTAGAAACAATGGGATGCTCGATCCAGTCTTTTTTAGAGATCAGTGATCATGCTAGGTATACAATCAGATTTTGAACTGTAACTCAGAAGGAGGCTAGTAAAACTCCTGAAGATGAATTATGACAACAAACTGCTCAATGTTTATAAACGCTGACGTTTCGCTGTATGTCGCACATCGTCATCAAAGCGAATAAACGGAATATTACAATCGTTGCTCTTCTGCAATGAAGAAACTTACAGGGGCCTGGTAATGAATGTACCGTGTAGGAGGTTAAAATAATCATAGGGATTAGAAACAGGCAGTCGCTTGAAGTGTACGAATCAGTTTTTTGATAAGCAGACAACAGAAGGAAGCAGTCGTTAGAAGTTGTCAGTTGGCGTAGGGTAATTTGTAGAGATGGCATGTTATTTTGTCTTATGTTGGAGAAAGGTAGGCTGTATAGGGAATTAACTGTCAAGGCCGAGATGCTAAAATCTTCAGAGATTAAGGTATGTAGATGGCAAGTCGTCTGAGTAGTTCCTAAGCGAACAGCTTACCAGCCATTTACTGGAGCTCATTCCTTACAATTGCGCACACAAATCAATAGACGAACCACATCGGCCTTTGCTATCATTCACGTACGATTTATCATTCGCCCTATGCAGCGATTATCCGGATGCTTTTCCTTCAGAGACCGTGTTCCTAGACTCTTCAGATCCCATGTTATTTATCAAAGTACATCTCAGTGCTGTTCAGCATTGCATTGGGTTAGACGACCCACCATCTATATAACTAGATTTAGTTTTTTAACATAGTTGGACATAAAAGACAAAACCTACAACCTAAAATAAACATTTTCTATGACGTGTCGATGTTTACCTTTATAGTTTGTTTTTTTCTTGTTAGTGTATTCAAGCCTTGCCAATCGACTTAAATACACGAACAACTAACTTTCACACATAGCTTCAGGAACATAAATAAAAATCATGAAAAGAAGAAAAAAGGAAACATATACTATGCATATATATATATATACATACATAAATGTATATATATATATATATAATACGTTAAAACAGCAGCACTGAACCCATTGTAAAAAATAAATAGAAGACTAAAAAACAACACCTGGTTGAAGCTGGCAGCTTATATATATGTATATTCATAAAATGCGCATTTTTGATGATATTTCGATGTTTATCTTGTTCAATATGTCTTTCCAAGTTTCTTCTAAAGTTGCCTTCTAATTGAATTGCTCCGGATGAAATATAACAAGTTATTGAAGAAATAGCCTTGATACCGTAACTGTATCCCTGTCACCATTATCAGCTTCACACCTGGCAAAATTTCCACTAACAAATGTGAAGGAGGCAGTGCCACAGACAGGTCTCACAGACAACAACCCAACCCCAATGACAGAATCCGGGTTTGTACAGTCTTCGATGTTATTGGCAATAAAACCAAGCCTTGCTGCCAGTTTATATGTCTCAATATTTAATCCTTCTCTCGGACAATAAAGCTGCAGAGATGAATTTTTAGTTATATATTTCCAAGCATCCTTCCCTACGCTTGTTTGGATGTATTCTCCCGCTTTGAAAAGCGTGTAAAGTGATTGTCCTGCTATTGGTAGCTTAATTCCTCTGTAAGTACTTTGCTCCTTCATATCCAAGCACATGCTGTCAAATGGAAGATCATTGAAAGCTAGGAACTTGCCCTCTTCATTTGATGTCAAATTGCTGAGGCACTCCCGCTCGTTGTATGTTGATGTATTGGTCCAGTAAGGAGAACTGTAGTTGAAAGTTTGCTAAAGAGAAAAAGAACATCAATTACGAAAACTTTGACATTCGGGCTGGGAAGGTGAGAGGGAAATGGCCTTAAGAACTCTTCAAAAATGGAAAAGGGTTTGTAGTCTATAAAATTTGCCTGAATTCGCAAGTAAAGACCAAGCAAAACCGTTAATAGTATTTAAATTGCCTATTCAACTTTCGCACCCATTCCAGTACCACATTGTATAAAACGGTGACAACCCTCATTGCGACGTTCAAAAATATGCCTTCGCCCCCTCCCTCCCCCGAATAACCGGCTAAATATCCGTCAAGATCTGTTTTAGGGCTGTTTTGGGCCATAGTGAATGATCCAACTTTCTGATTCCAGTACGAAAATCATATATATGTAGGTTTCTCACAACATGAAGGGGAAAGGGATGACCAGGGAAAATCTAGATAGGGGTCTCTGATAAACAAATATTTCAATTGTTGCGGATATTGATTATCTTATAAATATACCCCCACGAGCTTTTGATGTTGGTCAGCATTTTTTGGATTGGCATATAGTTATAGGAATTGTATACTTGGATGCTTATATAAGCGCAGCATTTTTGTGTCTAGGAATAATTCCTTAGAGATGACGTTATTATTGGTTATGGCATCTGTAATCTTAAGCCTTGGGAATCGGTTTCAAGCTATTTTTAACTTGTTGCCTACCTAAATATTCCATAGGAGGTACATGTGTCTAAATCTTAAAATGAGCAAGAAAGCTTACGATCTTTAATCTTAGAAACTTAATTCCGAACACAAAATGCGACCCACGGGCTTATCTACAGTATGGCTTCAACTCGGACGGATCTTTGAGTTAACAAATACGGGTGTTTATATCCGGAATTTTACAGTATGTTACAATATTTCATTTACTATTTATTTACAGCGTCTCTTTTTAGCCAATTTCTGCATCAGTTTATAAGATAGCCGATAGAGTGAGTCCATAGCATCATCATTATCATCAGAGTCGTCGCAGTCGTCGTCTTCGTCGGCGTTATCATCATCGTTATCGTAGTCGTCGTTGTCGTCGATATCATCATCATCATTATAATGACCGTAAGCTTGGTGCACAGCTTACCCACTTTCCGTCTTTAGGTACTCCGTATGCAGATATCTTCTCTTCTCTGTTAGCTTCTATTGACGCTTCACATCGCCCCTTCCTCCTACCCTCATCTTCCATCCTCCATTTCACTGATAATTGCCTTACGTACGCCTTTCTTTACTTTGTTGTTATTATTATTATTATTATTTGTTATAGTCGGTAATTGATTATTGTTTCAATACTACTGTGCGTGTAGTGCTTTCTGAATAAGGTGACTCTTCGTCTTTCTAGGGGTGTACGGATTAATTACAAGCTGATCCTGGCGACATTTGTAGTTAAGATAAAGTCTGCATATTAACACCAGAAATTATACAGCAATACATAGTTTTCCATCAATTGAGAATAGCAAGTCGTGCTTCGTAGGATCCAGATCACAATATTGCATGCTTCTGCACTAGAGGGCCCCTATGTCGTGTTTACCAAAATATAGAAATTAAAGAAATTGCTGTCTTCTTTATAAGTTATAACATACTTCTTGGACATTATATTATCAATTTAATTTTATTTTCGTGAGATTATTGTTGCATTCAAGTGCATTTCTCTGTCTCTAAGATAAGCCTTGTTGTCAAACCTTGTACATGCGTTTACCTTATGAAGGTCGTTCACCTAGTTGAACTGGTATTAGGTAATGCATCTTTGTAAATCTAAAGCATGACAGTACAAAATAACCTTACCTTGTTTCCATCCACTTTAAGTGCCAGGGTCCACCCACCTGTACCACAATATCCAAGATCCATTTCGCAATAGTGGTCTCCGATGTTGCGCAATTGGTAAATGCCACTTTCTCTTACACCATGTCTCTCATACACCTCTTTGCAACTCCTTGGGGGCTGAAACGAGAGGGAAATTCTTCATTGGTTAATTTTTTAATCAGGGGCTTCTATTCCTATCTTTAAGCCGAAGAACTAGGAGGAAACATGGTTATTTAGCTACGCAACGTAACCAGTTTAAGCACCAAACAGGAGATCTAGAGATAAGATAAATGAAACATTTGTAAAGAACTCAGATAATAAAGTTAAGAAATATGATCAAGTTTTTGATGGTAATTAAGACAATATATGATAGTCAAGAATAACAACTATCAGGGAAAACTACACATGACGTCATCATGGAACGCTTGTGCAAATCAATTCATTTTGGTAGCATACTTTCAACCAACTGTCACAGTGACTCTATGCCCGACCTAGAATGATTTGTGCCGATTTGCTAAATACTTACGGTAGAGAGCAAGTTGGGGGATGGTGAGGTCAGATCTTTCACTTCGATATGCCGTGGCAACCGAGAGTGAATTTGCTAAGCTCTGGCATACAAGAGGATGATAATGATGCATGAACGCATCATGTCCATGAAATTTGCAGAAGGTGCCAGTTAGTACTATGAGCTCTTCACTAAGTATTTTATCACTACTAAAACCAAAGTCTCTGTCTTACTGAAAACCCGTCTGCCTTTTGCGTCGATATTTATACCGTTGCGTGATGATTTGTTTTGTAGTCTTACAAGCACCCTATCCTACCCTTCTTACGATTCCCTATGAAACATGTTCGTTGTTTGGTAAGATTAAAGTAAATTTTCAGGAACTATATTCCTATTGGTTGTTCTGTATTGGCGAACATGTTGTCTCAATTCATCATTAAACGACAATTGGTTTGCAGGAAAATCAGAAATGCACAAACATACAACGAAATCTAGAATTATCGTGCATCTGTATAAAATACACATTTCCTGTAAGTGAAAATGGTGACGTGATAAGGTTAAAACTGAGAGCATTTTTTTGTTCGGTGATGAAACGGGTTATCAATCTGGTTTCTCCCTAACAGTTATTATTTAGTCCCAAAATCCTACAGACCGATCAAATAGATGCGTTTAGTAACAAACCTAAATGAATTTCACCATATTGTGTGCAGATACTATGTTTAAGATGCTAATGTTTAGGAAATCCACTTTATCCGACAAGTTGAAAAAAAACTTATTCAAGTCTGTTGTTGCACCTGTCCTCACATATGATTCATCTACCTGGACACTGACCAAAAAGTTAGAGACATCATTGGACGGCACCTACACCTGCCTTCTTTGCGCATTTCTAAATATAAGCTGGAAGAGACGTTTGACGAATAATAGTCTTTACGGACACCTCTCACCAGTCTCGACTGTTATTCGAAAAGGAGGCTCAAACTCGCCGGTCATCTGTGGAGAAGCAAGAATGAACTCGCCAGCGACATCCTTTTTTGGCAACCAAAACATGGATTACGATCCATTGAAAGACCTCAAAGGATTTATACAAATCATACTGAACTGCATCTGGAGGACATTCACAGACTAATGGAGGATCGCCAGGGTTGGAGGGAGCATGTCAAGCGAGTCCGGAAGAAAAAAACTCGACCTGACATATACTATGTTTAAGAAATCTTGTCATCGATGGTGCATCGTTCAGTTGATGTTCGGCTAAATCTAAGTCCAACAACCAAACTTCCAACAGTTTCAACGGAATATTCTGTATATTTATTTTATAAGATTGACCGAAAGCTACAGTTCCTAAACTATTGATGAGGACAACATAGTATTCTATTTAGAACCATACAATGACCTAAACCAAGAATAGTAGATTTCATTAGGGACGTCTCGTTAATGGATGCAAAATATGGTCGAAATCTTATCCAGTCATAAAAGTATAACTATGATGGAACTCTCCACCACTTCTTCGTTCGTAATGAGCTGCTGAAAAGCTGAAAAATGTGCATTTTTATAACTTACTCTTTGTCCACGAACTCCATAAAGATTGGGGCATAACTGTCTTCTACTGTGTAGACGATTGAGTGTAACTAACTTTATAACTTATCATGGAACAACATATTAACCCTGTCAGCTATAGGCGCTTTTTCTTTTGATAGGTAGGGAGGTGGGTAGTAGGCCCTCCCCTTTTTGAGCCGCTCTATCTTAGTGTTGACTCCTAGACAATAACTCGCTACTGGAAAAAAGCACTTGTATTATAACTTGGTGACCACCCAAGCCTGTCTGGCCAGCGTTTTAAGAATCTGAATGGTTTAGTTACTTTTACTTCAAGGACAGAAGAGGAGTGGTAGGAGTAGAGAAATTGCTGCGTTTGTAAGTCGTCCTCTCCGCGCAAATAAATCGTGAGCTACTTCAAAAACAAATTTAGATTCCCTACATCACAAGCTTTAAATGGATATAAATATATCAATGTTTTTAAGTTTTTAAAACTTGGTCGAAGTAACAAACGACCTCTTAGCGAGTCATATAATCATTTTTAGTCATTTTTAAAGCTTTTCCCAATAATTTTCATTAATACATTGTAGAAAAATTCAACGAGTATCAAAGCTAGATGACGTCTTTAACAGTTGCCTTGTACCTTGCAGGGTTCAAGATTTTGAGGTTATGGCTGTTGCATCCATATAATGTAAAACAAAAGATCACAGCAAGATATTTATCTAATCTCAACTGCTTGAGAAAAAGCGATACTTAATTTTAGCTTATTGGCTAAAGGTACATAATTGTATTGTATAGGTCATTGTTGTTGAAAAGAACAAAGTTTCATCCTCGTGGCTTGTACCTTGTAATGTTCAATATTTTTGGGTTTTAGTGCTTGTATCCATATGATGTACAAGTAAGAGATCACAGCAAAATATTTGTCTAAACTCCCCTGCTTGAGAAAAGGCGATACTTAATATTAGCTTATTGGCTATAGGTACATTGAGATTAAGTGTGTACATACCTGTATTGTATATGCCATTGTCGTTGAAGTGGAATCTTCGTCGCGGACATCAACATCTTCTTCGTTTAAATTTGTAAACAAGTGACAAGGATTCTGTACGTGCTGGTCTTCATAGAATACTGCAACGTAGCAAGCTGCATTCCTTATGCAAAGCTGAACGCAATGAATTGCACTCTTTGCTGTATGTCTTGAAAGAGGATCTTTGCTGATCTTACTGCTGATAGGCATTGTCGTCACCTCTGGTGCTTTTAATCTAGCGTCTTTAGAGGCTTTTGAAAATTGTGGAGTGGCTAGAAAGAGGTATGCAGCTATTTTTACCAAGAACATTTTTTTTAATTCCAGTTAACCTTCAGTATGCAACTCCGCCCTAGATCTGTATTTTTTATTTTACAAGCTAAGAATGAACTGTGGATCTTTCTGACGATTTGTGAATGGAAAGCTGAATAACAGCGCAGCTCTTTCCTATCTGTGAATAAGTTTTTAAGGCTACTAAATTGAGGGCTAACATTAAAAGACGTTCCGTATTGTCTATCACATTCTGTTACGGATTATTTTGGTCTAAGAAGGCCTTTTCTCAAGTCTGATTGATTGATTATTAAGAATGGCAAAATATCCTTGTGACCTGAATCGACTTGAGTTGCAGGTGCACTATTGTTCGTTCACGCTTAAGCCTTAAAGCGGATGTAGACAACCCGTACAATTTCTTGCATGTTTAACATAACGTCAAAACGAAACTCTTTTTCTTTGAGAAGACTTTTTTGTGTCTTCGTGCTAAAAGGAACTATAGAGGCTTTTGCATTTAATCAGTCGCTTTGAGAATATTGTAAGATAACAACAAGAATTTTGCAATTATCAAGTCAAGAATTAAATTTCCGTCCAAAGTTCCTCAGAGTTTGCATCTGGACGTGAACGTTATTCTCAAGATTCTATTGAGAAGTGATAAAAAAATGGAATGTTGTTTGCGTGGAAACTTCGATCTTTGTTCCATTTTTAATGCTTTTCTTTCTCTATTCTGAATGAAATAACATTATAAATGTCAGGTCACAACGGTAGAATTATCAAATAGAAAGATGTAATATTCTGTTGCTAACTGTGTCATAGGGGTATTATTGTAATTAGTCCTACTTGTTCTGTAGCGTTTAACATCTTCCTATTGACGGCATCACGGCGAAGACATTTCCGCAGTGACGGTTTCGAAACCATGGCACTGCACTTCTAAGAGGGCTATCCGAAACTTCGATCGTATACCTTATACACGTCTTTCTTTTGACGTCCGAAGTCCAGTCATTCATTCAGTGCTTTTCCCCGTATGGGTTTAAAACCAAAGTTAGAAGGTAAGAGGACTCACTGAAAAAAGCGAGACCCTCTAGAGTTAGCAAGTGACTGATTATGCCTTGGCTTCAGTCGAGTCTCTGTTGCCTTACGGATTTACAAACTTTTATCTACCACCCCTGAAACGATCTAACATAGCGGCAGAATATCTAACACGTCTTTCAAGTTTCCAACCTCGAACTCTTTTAAGTACTTCAAAGCCGTCAGAACTGATGAGCACTTAAGTATCTTTATCCACTGTGTATATGTAATGTTGTTGTAATGTTTAATAATTTACTAATTATTGGAAAATCCTGTGTCGAAGTCTAGTTACTGTTTCGTCCGTGATTTGAGCAGGCTGCATTTTACCTGTGGCGACTCCGTAACAACTGTGACGTAAAGCGTGAGAGCTTTACAATTCGGAAAGTTCGGTGAGGCACGTTTAAACGACGTTACACTGTCAGCTTTATTGTTTGAGGTATTATTACATTGTTTACTATGTGTTATGGCTATCGACTGCGTTGCGAGGAAGGTGGCTATGTGAAGCCTGGTAAAATAGAGAAAAAAAGTTTCTGGTAACTGCTATCTTTTCCACGGTCAAATATTAGAAAATCCGTTTTACATTTAGCAGCGAACGTAGCTGATCGTCAAACAAGCTACATCACCAGGTAATAAACTACTTGCCAAAACATGTACATAGATATATGGCAAAATTATAAGGTGACTAAACTATCTGTACTTACCAGTCCACGAAGCAAACTGACCTACTAAGACATCTGTACCAACTGGCCTACTAAACTCACTACTTTATTATACAATCTTTCCTAGCTTCCTTACTAAACTCACTGGCTTACTAATCTATCTTTACTTACTGGCCCACTACGCTCACTACCCTATTAAACTATCTGTACTATCTGCTCTACAAAGCGCGGTAGCCTACTAAACTATCTTTACTAACTGGCCTACAAAGCTCACTACCCTACTAAACTATCTGTACTATCTGCTCTACAAA
>JAAAKL020015650.1:0-11396 GCA_010016065.2 Carybdea cf. marsupialis auct. non (Linnaeus, 1758)
GCTTATTGAGTTCTATATATGTATAGGGCCTACATCACACGCGTGCTTTTCTTTGACATCAAAGAAAGTGCTTGTACATCCACACTTCAGATATTCCTCTAGATATAAACATATTTTGGGAAGTCTTAACGGCTTTTGCCATCTTTACAATCAGAATATAAAATGTTAAAACAATTAAAAAATAAAACACTGTAGCATAGTCAGAAAATGAATACATCTGTTTCCAGTAAAGCGTAAAACACTTTTATGTAATAAGTGCTCGCCAGAACTCCAGTCGGTAATCATGTCCGAATGTCCTCTTGCTAGACTGATCACTTCCCTATTGTGCCTAGCCTTCGCTTCCTTCTTCACATCCATGGATTTGTAAAGGCGGCGCTTACTTTTAGTTGTATGAGTTGAGTAAAGTGGCTGAGGGACTAAGAGAAACTAATAATCAACCCACGACGTCATCAAAGGACCTGCCCCACTTTTACCAAAAGCTTTCAGTCCAAAGATGTTGGACTTACTTAGGCGCATTACACATGGCACATTCCGTTTATCATCTTTTACACGTCTGGATTGAATTTAAGATCAGACTGTAATAGCTCAGAGTTCAGTATTTAATAATTAAGTACGTATATAAGTTCTCAACCTGCAACGACAGCCCATTGCAAGATTCCTGGTTTAGACCTTTAAACATTTCCCTGTATATATTATGCTGTAGAAACCCTGCAGCCTTACTTTAATTAGTTGTAATACAATGTTGACTTTATATACCCTACAATACTTCCCCTTGGTTGAAAGTGGAGTTATCAGTTATCATTATCATACCGTTTGGATATGAACTCTTCCGATTAAAGTATTTACTTTCCCGCATAAAAGAGATGTCTTCACCGCCTTTTACTTCCGTGTGTCTGGGAGTAGTGAATCATCATATTATGATAAGTGCCAACGCCACGCATTCCAAGCATGAAAAAATACATTGAATACATTTCTTTTGATTTCCGGAAGATGAAGTGGTTCAAGAGTTTTATGATCATGGTGTAATTTAAACAAACTATCTGATTTCTCAGTTTGGCATTTGATCGATTCTTGAACATTTCACTTGGTTACTAAGCTCTTTGATTACGCCTATTTGTGCTAAGGACGACATGTTACTGAACGCAACAGTTCCAATTTTGTAAACCACTCTCTAAATATGAAATGTGAGTACTTCTAAACACAAAGTTATTCATATGGATACATCATGTGTTCACATTATTCTTTCGTAAAATCTTTTCGATAATCATTTCAGTTGAATCTTTTACCTCATAAATTCACTCTAGAATAGGACATTATTGTTTTCAACAATAAGTGGTAGCGTTCGCCCATAGGGTGCTCTATGTAGAGTAAACGATTTGAAAATAATTTGGACTATTTTTGTTCCGATAGTTAGTTTTCTAGCTATTACGTCATATTCTTTTACGGGTATTATAAGAAGTTAGCTTAAATTATAATCGACCCCGTAAGTGTAGTAATTTAACAAATTGCATGTATTCACTGACAAGGTAGTAGGATGTTTTGAAGATCTTTAACCTAAATTGGATTTGTTCAATCTTCGGGGATTCAGAAATGGAGAGGAATCTTATCTTTTTGTCACTCGTGGTAGCTTAGCTGACTTACTGTATCACAGATGGATATATACGGAAAGATGCCTAGATGTTTTCGATATTAAATGTCTGCAAAAACCAAAGCGATCACACCAAGAAAATTATTCAAAATTTAGGAGTATTAAAAATACGCTAGAGGAGTAGAAATAATAGAAAATAATTGACTAACGTTTAGCACAAATGCAGATGTGTTAATTGCTTGACATCCTCGTACTTTGCAGCACATTTGACTTAATTTAATGTTACCAATCAAATTAGTGTGTACGTTTCGTTTCGTGGCAAGAATTAGCAATACAGGAATATATCATGGATTCTTGTTATTAATGATTTTTAATGTAATGTTACGTTGTATTACGCTTTATTGCAGAATCTTTTAATTCTCTATTTTATCGTTTTATTCTATATTCAAGGCTATATGATGAAGAAGTGCACTTGCCTCTTTCCTACAAACTTGCGGCTTCGTCAAGTAGGGGAAATTCTAAATAAGGTACGAAAGATAATTTTATTTAGTGTAGGAAGTAAAGTATCAGGTCTAGAAAGGCCATAGGTGCAAGTGTCATAGTTGTACCTACATCTTACTCCTTGAACCTAAAATCGTCCAATATCATTAGGTTGTGATATGAATGACGTTGAAGCTCCCGGATGTTCATTCGGACATTTCAACAAGACAGCTCAGAATATCTGAGCCTAGTATTGCGGGAAAGTAGGTTTTCAGGTTAACATATAGGCGACCAATTCTTCTCTACGTTTCTGAGGCTCTTAATAGCAACCTTCCAAGAGGTGATGCACGGTAGTGAACCACGCAAGGGAGCAGGACCGTCGAGAAGGGGGTAGACGGGGCTGGAGGTTCGGGGTTCGCAAAAAATATAATCTACGAATAAACAGCCTTAAGCGTTTCGCTCAGAATCTACAGGGGCCTGGGACTATGAAATACCCCGGGGCCCGCGCTGGCTCTCGACGGCCCTGCAAGGGAGCATCAGGAAATTTAAGACCTCAGATGTCTCTGCTAAGACCTGGATTTGTTATACAATTCTTTCCTGTTCAAAAGGAATATTTCTAGTTAAACTTTTTATTATGATCCTTACTTCAGCTCATGTGGTAGCTCTTTTTCTACTTTAGTTGAAGTATTACTTTGTGATAATTCTTTGGAGAACATTTCGTCGTACTGACCATAGCAATCAAAAGCCTCGTATCTGTAACACGAATTCTATTCTGAGGCATATACACTCAAACATTTGGATGTGGATCCTGCCATTCAGTTGAAATTGATGTGAAGAGACTTCAGTGCACGTTAATGACAATTTGCATTGATGACGTTATTGTGAGTACCAACACATTTCTGTTGTATGTGTTAATACTTGATAAGATTATGAAGAGAGGGACTAAAGTAAAGAATGAATCAATATATAAATTTGAAAATTACGTTAAATAACGGATTCGTATTGCTAAATTTCTTTGGCCAGACTCTGGTCAGAGCAATCATCGGGAGTCATGGGAGAACAATCATTTTGCCTCCTATATCGAGAGCGATGGGTCACAGTTTGTCATGTCCTTTCGTCTTTTGGAAACTGGTAGATAATATTATTACATTGCTACAGTGAAGGACCAAATTTGATAGGGCACTATTGAAATATCAATTTGCTAATTAGGAAAAGATTTGGAATGTCTACAAGAAACTCGTCAAATCATACTTCACCCATTGAACCAATTAAGATAATAAAACATTAAAATTAGCATTTGCTGGATACTGTCAGGGTTTTCACTCCTGAATATGTCAGATGTATACAAGTGCTCTTCTCCTTTTAATTTCAAGGGGTATTGAATAAGCGGGATGGGTGTGTATTTTCCATCACTGTCTCAAAACTCGTGTTAGGGCTAATGAAAGGACTGTTAGGAAAAGAGACCATTAAGATTTGGGTGAGTATACAATGGAAAATTCTTATATATTCCAGAAACGTAAGCTTTTAATTTGATTTTTTAAAATAAGGGGAGGGTGGGGGGGGCATAATAAATTGCTAATGAGGATAAAACATCAAAATATGCAATTGTTCCTGTCATAGTAACTTTGGACATTTGGACACTCAAACACTCATTCCGAGAACACAAGATTAGAAAGACAAGTATCTCTTGGCTACGTACCCGAGTATATTATCATCTGTTTCTTACTAGCATTCAATCTCCGTCTAAAAGGCTCTACATAATGTCCACTACATCAGTAGTGGGTTAAAGCACCCAAGATGGCACCGGTAAACAACTTTTGATGGCTTTTAAGAATGCCCTTCTGAATTTATGAAAGCCGCGAAGAACATTTTGAAGCAGTAGAAAATCAGTCTTCACGTGGTAGTTCATTGGTTTTCCATTTTCTTTTCAAAAAATTTTATCAGGCAATTGAAAAATCCTCTATAAATGTCTACTGTTTTTTATGTCTGGAGCTAGACTGATAATAATCTTGAATTGAACTAGCGTTTAATAGGAAGGACGAAACGAATTACTGAGGGAGTACATCTCTATTGATATCTGTGAGAAACAAGTTGATCTCCACGTCCAAGTGATCAAATTGTGACTCAATCAAGTGAGGAAGATCACCATCTATTTCCAGTACAGTTATGACACTTTTTTAAAGACTGAATCAAATTTATGAGTTTTAAAAGGGTTAAGAAGGTGCAGAGCAGCAATGACCATGTAATTACTTACCTGTGTGCTTCTCATAGATGATAAAAAAGCACTGCAGAAGCGGCAGTATTTCCTTCAGTTCTCCCAGGAGTGTTCTACAAGATTTGCCCACATATGCTTTGTTGGTCACGAGAATGACTATGTCATATTTTTTCAGTTAGGAACATCTCATTTTCTGCGTAATCTTACTTCAGATTCTTTCCTATGGGAGAAATAAATACTCCCAGCTCTTATTCCATTATAGGCACGTCAGAAAAGACAACAAAATGGTTAATGATGAAAATCGAATGAGTGACTTGAGGGCAGAAAACAATGTTAACTTTTCCAGTAAGAACTATGCTCCTATTTTGGAGTCTGAGTCTCCCTCGCAGTTGATACATTTCTTTTAATAAAAAATACACCTGTCAAGAGGAGATTATGTTATGCAAACAAATCTCGGTTTACCCAGCACTTATGTATTAAACCACAAGACTTAAAAACTTGACTCAGACAAATGATCTTCCCTTAAACAATGTAAGGATAAGGCTTTGGTTTTATAATAACTCCAGTGACTATCACCTCCACTGTAAGCTTCTCAGATAAGTAAAGTGGAAATCGGTGATATATTACTTTCTTGCTCGATCAGATGTATCAATAGTGAATTTTCCTGCGTACAGCTGTCCACTTTGCACTCAACCTGTGCTCAATTTGCTCTATTGAGCAGACTTTATTAAAGCCAGTGAAAGCTTTACACTATTGTTGCATTTTTTTCATCAACGAGTCTAGAATCTACATCTGCTAACGTTTGGAATAGTGTTAAACATGTTACATGGCAAAAATTTGGAAATATTGAGGAATGCACCTGTCTTTAATCTCCTACAACAATAACAAGACTAAAACAATGACAAGAGGAGAAAAATAACATATAGGTATGTCAATTATCAGTTCACATTTTAATTACGGATGGCATATACTTATCACAAAAGTGTACATAATTTATTCTCTACGGAAAATCAAATAATTGTGTACTTGTGTGCGGATTAAACTAAGCAGTTTCCATGACAGCAGCTAAATAGCGGGATTTTTCAAAAACGACAAACGATGCAAATTAAAGTAGAAAACTGCAGAGGCACTAGGGACTATTGAGTTGTGAATAAATTCTAAATTTATTTTACCTTTACCTTCATTGTGTAGAATAAGAAACAATAAGTCAGATGAATGACCAAACAAAATAGACACAAACATGATAATAATATCTCCATCTCACAAATATGGGGCTATCGCCAGCCTATCTGATGCATTAACAAAAGCAGTCACACGTTCGTAAAATATAGAATGAATGATATCCATGCCGTTTAAACCGGTGTCCATTCCCTTCTCTTTAAATTCTTTTTTTTATATTGCTTCTCTGGCTACTAAAGCAATACTCCTGAAAATTTCAAATGAGTTGAAAGAGCGGAGTCCTGTCTAGCAACTACATGGAGTCATTGTTCCAAACAAGGTCTGTTCTCTTAAAGGAACTTGAGATAAATAATAATTCTCTCAGTTTTACATCAGCTACAGCCACTTTCGCAACCAATAATAGAGCAATGGTTGACAGTAATCAGTTACAAGAAGCTTTATATAGTAGGATTCATGCCAGGCCAAGAACATTTTTTATTTCCTGACATTTATTTAAATTGCGCTAATACCTCATCAAACTTATCATTGCAAACCCTCTTTTCGCAAAAGCACACACATATATTTTTTGACAAAGACTGTCATGTGGAAACTGTGTATGGAGTCAACCGAGCCTCGGGTTTAAAAGACTGCGTCCTCCATTGGGCGGAAACGAAAAATATCTACCGTAAAAGATTAAATGAAGATATGCAAAGAATGATCCTATAATTTGGACGTTTAAACCTAAAGGGCAAGGGAAGTCGTCTCAT
Source organism: Carybdea cf. marsupialis auct. non (Linnaeus, 1758) (assembly GCA_010016065.2). Taxonomy (NCBI): domain Eukaryota; kingdom Metazoa; phylum Cnidaria; class Cubozoa; order Carybdeida; family Carybdeidae; genus Carybdea; species Carybdea cf. marsupialis auct. non (Linnaeus, 1758). The sequence goes on from JAAAKL020015650.1 coordinate 6,209, forward strand.
TGAATTTGCCAAGCACACAAACTTGTCATTGCCAATACACTACTTCGACATAGTCATGAATTGTCACATGACTCTTGCCAGGTAGCAACAACAGCAACCAAATTAATTTTATATTGATAAAAAAGCGCTTTTCGATGAGCATAAACGGTGCAAAATGGTGTGCCTTTCGGCAGCGGATAACAATAGCGACCACGAGCTTCTTATGATGACGATGAAGTTAAAACTGAGAGTTCAAAGGAAAACCGAAGTACCCGAATGAAGTATGATTTAGAGAAAACTAAAAAACTTCCAATTGTTAAATGAATTCCAAGCAACGATAGGATGCCTCTCTGCTCATCAGGAGGTACGATGAGAGATCGCAACGACAGGGGAGAGGTTTGGTTCTCTTCTACTTCATGAGAATGTCACACCAGATGACCTTAGCATGCAATTTTAAAAGTCAGTTTTGGAAGCTTCGACAAAAGAACCTGGGAAGAAAATAAATGTAAAGAAACCATGGCTACGAAAGGGGGGAGCTTAATAAAACATAGGAAATCATAGATTAATTAACAATGCTCGGATTTTGAGGATTATTATCAACATAACAATGTCAAAGCTGCATTAAATACGGTTACACACGCCACTTCAAAGCCGACCACTTTCTTGTTCAGGTCAAGCATGGATAACTCTTGACCAAACCACAGGATGTAACTGAAAGCTGGAGGCTGTACTGTGAAGACCTTGACAATCAACTGGCCAACACTTCAGGTGACTGCCTTACCGAAACCGCGAGGAGCTTTTCATCTCCAGAAAAAGATGAATCCACAATTACCTGAAGTGAACTAGGAAAATAATTAGATAATCTGAAATGTAACAAAGAGCCAGGAACAGGTAATATCTCTGCTTAGCTTCTTAGCAGTAAGGGTAAGAAAGTGATTGTTGTACTATTAAATATCTGCAATGTGACCATCAACAGTAGTGAATGGCTCAGCAAATAGACTGAGCTAATAATGATAACACCGCCAACGAAGGTAACGCACATAAATGTAAAAAAGTGGAACAGTAAGTCTAATCAGCCATCCCAGCAAAGTTTTGTTGTATGTACTACTTGATCCAATGAAGCCGACGATAAAATAGCACTACTAATTGAAAGACAAGCTGCATTCAAAGAAGGTCGCAGTACATCAGAGCAAATATGTAGCTTCAGGGAAGTAATTGCACCACTACCAACCTTTGGATTACCTTGGCTTAATCTGTATCATAATGCACGGCAAAGTATCTGGAAAAAGAGGCAAAGGAATGTCCTGGAAGACCTGGATATATAAATATTGAAAAATGGGTGAACGTTTCTGCAGTTGATGCAACAAAGAAATCAGCTGACAGAAAAAGAGTAAACTTCTCTTTTAAGACTGTAGTGCGGACCTATGACCAAATAACTATGGAAACATAACGATTATCTTTACTTCTAATGGAATCACCCAGAGTTCTTCTATGGCAAAGATAACAGAGAAGAAAAAACGTTGTAACAAGGCCGGGACAACATAAAGTAAGACCTTACACAGAGAAATAGGAGAAATACCTAAATATCTAAGTGAGCGACGGAACGAGCGATCGATGACTAAGCTAATCAACTAGGCCAAAGTCTTTACAATTACGACCATTCAGTGTAACAATGTTTTATTCAAACTGCCAAATCAACTTCCTAGGCCTAATGCCACCGCATACTTTTCCATCAATCTAAAGCTGACGTTGTCTAAAAATATGACAATACTCCTAAAAAAGTTGAAATGAAGTCCCTCAATGGCACACCAGCTCCTTAAAAACATTTCTTTTATTGTGACTGTTAATGCTTATACATATTAGTTACTAGAACCTTACATGCTAGGAGGTACACTACGTTACACGAGTTACAATCTAGCTAAAATTTGTCTTATAACTTCTGTTGAATCTCTCACCTATAGCTCATTCCTTCCATGCGGAAAGAGCAGACCTGGCACGTTGGGCTCTCAAACTTAAACCGACCCCAATCCAGATTCTGCTAAAATGGGTAACCTAGACCAAACCAGATGATACTTAAGATTTTAGTAACCGGCCGACTATTTATCTGAATTTCTTCAAGGTTGGGTGATTACTTAAGACTAATGGTACTCTTCTACTATAATCATTGATTCTGCCACTGCTACTAACTACTTCATCATCAGTATTATTATTATCACCAATATTGCTGTCTCCGTTACTTCTTCTCCTCTTCCTCTTCGTACTCCTACTATTACTATTATTACCTCTTCTACTTCTATTAATCTACTACTATAACTACTGCTGCTACTACTGCTGCTACTACTACTACTACTACTACTACTACTACTACTACTACTACTACTACTACATTTAGCAACTAAATCCAATCCTTAAATTGAATCCAAACATCCTGAAATATGTTCTGGGATAGCACTGCAACTAGAAAATACTGGTCTACCTGTAACAATACCAAGATGTTCATGAATCCTCTGCGATGTATATAACTAGGCTAGGACTATCTACACGCAAGTACGGTCTACATATAACTTTTTTATCTTTCCATTTATCTGTATTTCAATTTCAAAGTTTCCATTCTCCGTTTATTTTATTATCTTAGTTTTATACAAACACTATTTCACCATCATCGTAATCATCATCATCATCATCATAATGTCGAGAGTTAAAGGCTTTCCATGACCAGCTTCTTCCATCCTTCTGTATCATCCATTGAGGCAAGCTGTAGTTCAATTTTACAGCAGATATTATGACCTAATTAGTAGATGTATGGGAATAAGTCCCTTTCCGGTATGCCTGGAATTCCAGCCTTTTTTCAGCTGTTTAAAAGTTTTCCCAGGCCTTACAGCCTGATTTTGGTATCTTGTTTAGTGGAGTCAATGCAGCAATCCAAATACATAAAGCTTGTACTTGTTGGATTTTATCTCCACTGAGACTCTTCATACTGTCTTATCCATTTAAATTTATCAGCATGTACAGTGTAAATTGTACACGGTCTTTTTGGAATTGAAGTCATAAACTAATTCCTTCACTGCCCTTTTAATGCTGTGAAGAATTGAAGTTGCATCGTTCAAGTGGTCTGCCACCAGAGTTATGTCGTCGTCGATCTATACATCTTATATTCACAACGATTTACCGTCTACTTTCCTGTTTAGAGAAGTTCCAGCCACTTTCTATTTTATTATCTACTGCTTATCTCAGTATACAGTCAAGGTAAGTAGGAAAGTGTAGGGATAATGTGCATCTCCTTGGAAGACACCAGTAATGATAATAAGGACGTTGTCTCTGTCGGGAGATCGTTCCTTAGAACGGGTGATTGGGTACAGTATGAAGAGAGTGTTTACTGTTTTCTTGGGTATCTCGTACGCGATCAGAAACTCCTTCTTCCTTCCCTGGTGGGTGAGGTCGAAGACTCTTGCAATCTTAATGCTTTAATAAACTGGGTGGAATATTTCGGGTTTTATGCATTCCAATATGTGTCTAATGATGAATACTTGTTGTATCGTAGGTTTATTTTTCAGAGACTCATTTTGTTTTGTTTCTGAGAAATTGATTTATGTTCGGTCTTATTCTATTTAGGAACATTAGATTGTATATTTCCGAGGAAATTGTATTTTATGAATCCACATGGCAGTTCTATGGGGTTTCGAGGTTATCTTATACTATATTAAGAAATGGGAGGCAAATTTCTCCAATCCATCTTTTAATAGGGTCTTGGTTATAAACATTGTCGAAACACTTCAATAAAATCTGTTTCAACACTTCCGACCATATTGCACTAAGTCCACGACCTTTTTCTATCTTGAAACTTTTACCGGCTTTCAATAGCTAGCCATTATGAAAAGTACATTCTTGATATGAAAATATTGTGAAAACTGTCGTATTTTTCTTCCGATGTTATTCGGTGGTTTCCTTAGTACATTTCGGGGGTGTTGTTTCGATAGTCGTTATCGCTCTTCTTCATTTAATTCTTTTGGCTTCACTCTCTTACCACTTTTCCTGCCACTTGTTGCATTGGCTGTTTCTCAGATAACACTAGACGTTTCGTTGCTGACAGCACCTCTAGTTTTACTTCTTAAATACTTTGCTTTTTTGGCTTCATAGAATTTCTGAGCGCCACATGATCATTCTGAAGGAACGTAATGTTGGCCAGGTGATGCTTTCAACTTATTTGGAGGGGAAGCTTTGTGTAATTTTACAAATACTTTAAATTCCTGACAGTGTTCGGCTATTTTACTTTGGAGTTCAACGGGATAATGCTTGTCGGCAGTGCCCTTATGGGCATTTTGCAAGGGTTTCTAGGTTGCGTTAGCATATGGTGTTGGGTTCATGTGTTGTAAAGTAGCGTATCTATTTTTCACTCTGGTAAGGACGGTGCTACTAAATTTTGGGTTTTCTTGTACCATTGTCCACTTATATAGGATAGTGTTACTGCATTTGGTCTCATTTTCTCAAATAAGCAGTCAAATTAAGGCTTAGACAAGACGATAATGTGATTCACGAATAAATGAATCAAACCATCGGCAATGTTTTCTCACTATTTTGCCATTTCGTATTGATGATAATATAGCACTGTCTGATTTGTTACCAAACAAAGGGAAGTATAGTTTTCTTCTAGCAAATGGTGCTAAGGCAAAAAAGATAGCTTTTGTTGAGATACTACAGTGGGAAGGAGCGTTACCATAGGTCTGGGAGTAGTAATAATATTAAAATCCGTCGAGATTTCTATGTTGTGCATTGACATCACCGACAATGAAAAGAATATAGTTTCTTGAGAAATGACTGGTGACAGCTGTCAGGTCTTGATTGAATCTCTTGATTTCAATTTCATTACGTACATTAGTGCGACTGTAACAGGAGACTATCATGGTTTTATTTTTATTTTTAATTAAATTATTACATAAAAAGCTAAAAAACTAAACTTAAAGCTTATGATAACCTTAAAGAAAGAAACTAATCAGTATGATTCGTAATTTCTAACATATTCGCACTGTATAAAATTGTACTGAAAATGACAGAAGCACATATTTTTCTGGAAAGAAGACTTTGTCCGAGTTGAGAAAGAGATGCAATTGAATTTATTCATTTATCCATAAAAAAGGGAATATCCTCTGTTAAATCCATGAGAACCTTTACCTACTATTACAGGTGTATTTCTAATTTTCGTCTCCCAAGA
>JAAAKL020015651.1:0-11396 GCA_010016065.2 Carybdea cf. marsupialis auct. non (Linnaeus, 1758)
AGCCTCGACTTCTTTTGCTTACACATTTAGTAGAAAGGCTCTAGTCTATGAATTCCAAAGAATTGTACAAACTTTTTTACCATTCTTGTTTTGTGTATTTTCCTACAGCGTGACTCAAGTTTCGGAAGGCACCAAGTCCTACCTTTGCTTCAAAGTCCCCCCCTGACATTACTATGCATTTGTGATTTCTAGGGAGGACGTTTATCAAATCCTGACGTTTTGTATACAGTCACATCCTCATAACTCAAGTCATGTGGAGAAACGTGAAACAACACGAGGGTGGAGTCTTTTATGCTAATAGTAAAACTCACTATCTTTTTATAAAATAGACTGAAATCAAGTAGATAAGGAGATAGTTTTCATAATAGAACAACAGTAACAACTTTCCTATGGATGTTACCATTATGTGAACACTGTAGGAAGGTGAAGCCTTGTTCTTCCAAGTTATCAGGCATATTGAAGACTAGATGTATTTTTGATATTCCAAGAGGATCAATTTCTTATCTGGTTATTTCCACCTGAGAGTTTTCTAGTTTAGCATCACCATGTAATGATCTCGCATTCCATGATACGAAATTTGTAGCTGGGCAATCTCCCGACTTATTGCTAACGCACCCCTATCTCAGCGGAACTAGGGGTCCATTTCTATGCTGAGTATTCATCGAAGTGACAGATATTACGAGAGACGGATATTACAACTATGATTTTTACGCTCAATGTGCACTGGAGAACCTCTTCACAGGCTGTCAGCCAGTTGGTAACTTTGCAAAATTAATTCAGTTGTAATATAGTTGTCACAGAAACACACTTCGACATAACTCTCCACTATAATTGTACAAGCTACCAACTCCGATATGTCCTTTCTGTGGAAAAAGTCTAGTGTAAGCATAGCCAAAAAAACAACTCCTGCCGTAAAATACACTTACTAGCCAGCCATATGTAGATATCTGGAGTTTCGTCTTGCTCATTATGTAATCTTTAAATGAGGTAAAACGACCCATGATAATATGGAAAATTAGTGTTGTCATGACTAGAAAAATTGGAAAAGTTGAATATACTTTTACTTTCGCTGTTTTCCGCGTACTAATTGCTTTTGGGTGAAGGCATAGAATTTATGCAAAAAGTTTAACTCCCTAGTTAAAACGTCCCAATACGCCTATGACTGATCATTTACCCATTGCAATCACCTATCCACTTATCCGCACCATCCGCTACTCTAAGCTTCAAATTCCAAAACAAATGTATTTCTTGGTTGAAAACGGTTTCAAGAACGTATTCGAGATGACATCCAAACTTGTATACGGATCAAAACCTTTATGTACTTCAGAAACAGTTTGAGGATTTCACTAGACGAATTTTGACCTCGAGACACCTCAGACACCAGTATGCAATGGCTACGTCAGAAAAGCAACCTCTATGAATTATTTCTAAACGCAGTTGGGTGGAAATCAGCCTTTTGACCCTCCTCCATTTACACTTAATACCACTATATATGTATATAACACGGAAAAGACAATACAACAAATCACCACTGATTCTGTTCATATCTGATTCTTTCTTCAAGCCCTTTATTTTTTTATTTTTTACATTATTTTTTAACATTCCTTTCATAATCCCCCTCTGAACCTCATACTCTTCGATTCATCATCTGTCCACGTTTTGTGTTAACGAAGTTATGGACCATATGTCCCATACCATATCTCCTCATCGCTTACTTTTATCCAACCGCTTTCATAACCGACAAAATGTGTCACCTTACCACCGTGAAACAACGACTTCTTACGCTCATCTTTGTAATTACTCTGAAGAAGGATAGCTTGATTAGCAGAAGTACTAGCAAATTTGTAACAAATAATTTACAGTGGTTCTTTCCCTTCAAAACTGATTCTTGATTTACATTAATCACGGTATCCCCAATGTGCACTGGATTCAGGAATGTGATCAACATGGGATTTTTAGAACTGGGGAAGGCGAATTTCAACAACTGCGTACATTTCCTATAGCATCTTTCTATGACTTTCCTATCAGTTTTGTTAGTCTGGTCAAGCCTGAACCTTTGGGCAGTGAGTAGCCATCCGCCAGTGACTGTATGTTGATGTTAAGTTGATTTGAATTCAAACGTAAATCCCGTCCAAAAATTTTCTAACAAGTTAAGATTTCTAACAAAAGAAAGTATGAACCACTACCAAATATTCATCTCCCATGAAACACTGATGAATAACGGTGGTAAGTCTCCCGCAACGCCTTTTGAGTATAACAACCGTAAAGTTACAACCATCAACACTTTTCCTGGACTACTAGTTCATCAAAATATTCGTCATATCTGTCAGGATATTCGGCTTACAGCGAACTAACATCAAACATGATTTTCTAATGTCGTTAGTAAAGATTGAAAACTCATATGAACAGAGTTGTTAATTATCCTAATGGTGCGATACGAATTGACATTGCACTTGGAGTAAAAAAGACAAAGACAGAAGTATAACCGATTCATGTTATTATCTTCCACATCACAGCACAATAAATCAATAATTATATACCCCAAATTGTTGTTCTCAGCACAATAAGCATAGAAATTCATTCCCAGTCTCCACTGTCAACCGACTCGGCTCTAGCAGCCTTTGGTGCTGGAATCATGGACGATATTCGATCCAACGCAGAGACTGAATCATCAGCCCCACCACCACCAGCATTTTTCTCTCCTTTTGCTCCCGAGATCCCTTTCCGACGCATCTGTATTTTCGAAAATAAATCTGACATAAAATCTCCACCTGAAGATGAGCTACTCTTTTCCTTTTCTTTCTTTCTCTCTATCTTTCTGTCTTTAGCATTCTTGAGTTTTACTTTCCCCGCTCCTCCTGCACTTCGAATGGCTGCCATTAAGTCAGCTCGTCCATCACCAGATGATGACGGTGCATCAGCAGCATCACCCACTGGACCTTAAAACAATTAACACCAAAGTCAATGATAAGGTTCGATATTATTCAAGATTTCTACACAAAAGTAATTTTTCAAGATGTTGTTAAGCTATTACTACATACAGCTTTAAGAACGTAAAGCGTCCATTCAGAAATAAGCTTTCTTACATGAAAACAACACAACCACCCTCGTAAATACAGAGCTATTCTTAACACTTCAGACCTTAAACAGGTGGTTGAGTACGCAACTGATTTTGATCCAGAAAATAGCCACCGGTGCCCTTCTGTTGATTTATACCAAATAATCGTAGCACCATTTTTCTACTGCTGAATTGATAATCCGATGTAGATTAACCTTGGAGAACCTGTCAAACGTGTCATGACCAAAATAAGTAGACAGCTCAATCGACCGTTAAACTAGAGTTAATAACAGAGTTTTGTAAGTGTTTTCGGGAAATGGAGGACGTCTTTTTTGGTGAAGCTATTCTACTTTACTTCTTCTTGTCAAAATAGCACTAATTACAAGAACCCAACAACCCACTTATTCAATACTATCTTGCACTCATGCTACTTTCCAGTACGAGACATTAAGACTACAGTGCCATTTTCCAAACAACAAAATTCCATAAGCGGTAGAAAGTCAAGCGTAGATAGAAAACCAAGATATTCTTACCATCGCTAGCTGGAGGAGGTGGTGGTGGCGGCGGTGGAGGAGGTGGAGGCATCACTGAAGGTCCACCTGGAGTTGCTGATTCCATTGGAGGTGGTGGTGGCGGCGGCGGCGGAGGAGGAGGAGGTGCAGCCGCTGCAATAGGTACGCTTGAGGTTGTTGGTGGAGGAGGGGGTGGAGGCGGAGCTCCTGGCTCAGGCAACAGCGAATCAGATACATCAGGACCAACTGAAGGTAGCTCTGGTATACTCATAGCGGGTAGGGATGGCGCAATCAAATCCCCAGTATCGGCTCTACAAAGGCAAACAATGATTCAAATACAACAGTCAGTGCTGTCTATCTAACGCAAAATAATAAATACAGTTTTTACTACTTAAAGTGTTAACGATCTACTATTTAAGTCATTATAGTGAAAGAGGATGGGTAGATCGAAAGTCACTTGTGCCCTTCACGCATTCATCTAGCATAATCAGTGTGGTACAAGAGTGGCAACTCTAGGTCATACAAACACAGGTAAAATCCATCCGACCGGCTTTTACAGTTTTCGCCCCCCCCCCCCCCCCCCCCCTACAAACCGTGAATGTAGTGAGTAGATGTTATCGAAGCTTCCCCACGCTTGACTCGGGGTCGGAGGTTTTCAAAGCCAGCTCTTTGACAAAAAGGTCACACGCTCCACAAAGTACTGCTGTAACAATGACATCGACAAGTTAACGAAAAAGTCAAGGAACTCGTTTATAAAATATAATTAATCCATATGAGTCTACGATCTTTGAGACCACAAAAAATAATACAAAAACTTATGGTCCATATATACCAACTAAAAGTACAAACTACGCAGGGCATCAATCTTGAAAATACAACTATAAGAAGCCTTACTGTTAAATAGGTAACAAAAACTAAGGCATACGGCAGATAAATACACATTAGTTCAGCATCAATACGGCAGGAATAATCGATCAGGATGTGATTGGACTGGGATGGAAAAGAACATGACACATCCAGTCGATTGCTCGAACTCGCTGATTATGAAAATAATAAAAGACCAACAATACAAAAATAATCAATTGCTTGGAATACTCTTCAGTTGCAGTTCGCTTGCAGTATGTTTGATGGTGTCCTCAGTACAAGTTGCAGTTGATAAGAACAGCTGCTGAATATCAAATTAAGAAATTCCATAGTACTCTACTTGCATGTATACTATTTGATAAAACAATTTGGTTATCGCACCTGAGACGAACCTTTTAACTTTCCCTTTCAAGGCTACCGCATTACATGTTTTAACAGTCACGTAAAACAAACGGTAACAATAAAATCGAACTTGCTTCCAATTCTTTAGTAGATATCGTAGTGCAAGCTCTCGTTTGCCCTAACGCGATACAAGTACATGATGTTCGGGTGCCGAGGCTCCTCTAAGCTTGCGGAAGATGGGTGATAACACACAGGTTCCCTTGCGCAAAACTCGATTCATATTGATAAGGAGTCGGAGGGTGAACTTCAGCAAATTTTCAACATCGCTATCAAAGGATGCCAATGCAACAGTCAGATGACTAGGGGACGTACGGTAAAACATGCAAAACGGATATTAAGGGCGGCATGCAAAAGGTTTAAAGTTGTTAAAGAGGCATTTTTGAAACGCAAAACTGTTTCACAACTCTAGAAACGATTCGTCTGCTCAAACGATTTGTCGGCAGATGAAACCAACTGCGGAGGCTTCACCGAATGCAACAAGAGGAGTGGTACAGACTCTCGTCTGGGCAAAGGGCATCCTGCTTCTTCAGATTTTTTTCAGGATAAATCGTTTCTGAGGTATCCAACCTGCACAAAAGGACACCATGTTTCATCGGGGAATTCGGAAATGGCGCAAATACTACATTACGCGACTTTTTGATTGCTTACATTTTAGACTCCGAGAAAGTACTACTACAAGTTGACATTAGAGCAAAGGCTATTATTTCTTACACTGGAACATGTTAAAATCAAACAAGATTAGTATATTATCAGCACAGTCAAACAATTCCATTCAGATGCTGCACACACATAGTGAACCTAGTGACAAATGACGCAGTGCCAGAGGTGCCCGTCAGGCGGAGAGCTCATTAATATATGTAAAATTTAATCCCCCAAGGACATTTGAAGCGCCGTGCTGAGACTAAATTGGCTATTCCGTAGACCTTATGCAGCGGCAAAAATGAGGAGAACGTGAACATTGTCAGCAAATCAATAGCCGCCTTTAAGTCGCTGATTGACCTACTTATCTATGCTGAACGTGACGCAATGTTTATGAAGAGTGTTGCTGAAAATGTTGACTTGGCCATCTGCGTGCCGTGGTATTGAATACAATCCCTGACATGGCAGTCTGGGGAGTGCATCAAGACACAGAGGGACCATTGGTGAAATCGTGTAACAGCATTGTCTAACGGTACTTGAAGGATGGAGAGCTGTCTACAACTTACGTCTATTATGCAACGGTGGTTGCTGATCAACGGAATTTTCAATAGAAAAGAAAATACCACTCAACTGCCGCAGTTCCGAAGAGACTAAGACTGCTTTTGGATGTAATATGGGTTGACCTCCAAAAGCAGCAGGGAAAAGAGAATTCTTTTTGCACAAGAAAACAACAACTCTTCACATGAAGAGTGGGGTCACGTCATCTCAACGTCACGTCAACTTCAAAATCTGTTACAATTGTCTCCGCGACGTATTGTAAAACAACAAAGACAAGTAAAATCTCCAAATACTAAAATTGGTGCTGAGCCTCTAGTATAGAGTTGGACAAGTGGAATGCCCCCTTTACAAAACAAAAACATAAAGTAAATCATGGAACCTGCTCATCATGTCGTTCTTACATACATAGTAGAAAATGCAATGAACCCCGACACTTTAAATAACAACCCCATTTTTGCATGGAAATTCTCAGATAGGTCTGAAATGTTACCAAAATAAATTCCCAAGAATTCCCATTTGGGGAAACAGAGATATTTATTCAAAACATTTTAAAATTTTTCCGAAACTGGGCAATTTTTCGGAGTGATTAAGAGTAATTTTGGGGGGGGAAATTTTTTTCCCCAAAAAGTTAAAATTAATCGCTTAAAAAATTTCCACGAACATAAAATGATTTGCATAATACAAAGAAAGCGCTAATTCACTGAAAAAAATTTGGAGCTTTCCAGAATTCGTCATTTGCATACTTTTGACTTACCGATAAAGATTTAAAATGAATGACCTGTCCAGAAGTGAAGAATTATGGCATTGACTCTCGCAATTACAGCGAACGCTACATGTCATGTGTGTCTTTTCGCATCAGCACGACTGAGTCAGGCATCGTTTATGTTTACTGCTACACGCACATCGTATATTCTGTAACAACTCTTCAGCTGCTGCCGCTTTATCGGTAATAATCGGAACAATGCTGTCACTTTGTATCACAAAGCCATATCCATAAAGTGGTAGGATTGTCCTGAGATTTTTCCAAGTGTGCCTGCCTGTGCACTATGAGGAGGTGAAAAACCTCGCTCGAGATGTAGGAGGCATCCTCTCAATTGTTATATAAGTCCGTGACTTTGTAGAAGATCTCACGCAGTTGATCAAGTGGGCATGCATAGGAAGATCCACAGTGATACAGTTTGATCATGAATGCTTCCCCCACTTTCAGAAGCTGCTGCTGAGTCATCTAAGTGTCACCAATAGGCACAAGATTTGCAAAGCGGTCCGGAGATTTTTCCAGAATCATGAACGTCTTGACTTTCCCAACTCCAAATAACGAGGAAGTCGTATCACAGCCAGATTCAGCATGTAATAATAGTAGAAACACTTCTTGATCGCCAATAACACTCTGCATGGCTCTGATGTTTATCCGTTCTGTTTTTGTCTTCAACAGAATATCCAGGTCGTTTTCTACGTAGTGAAGAAGCAGACAAGTATATATGTATCATCAGCAATGATCATTGACATCAAAACCTCTCTCAAAATTACAACATCTGCATCTCCTTCCTTTCTACCATGAATACACTTATTTCGGCTCCGGCACAGGTGTCATACCTGATACCAGGATGTCTGCAGATTGTATATTCATCCTGCGTCTCTTCTGCTCTGGATCCTTCGATGTGATGCTTCCGTAGTTGTCAAATACAACAACGTCGGTCACGTTTGAATAACGTCCTTTGATGTGTTCTGAGCACATGAAGCAAAGAGTACCAATTGTACCTAATTTTGGCCAAGGAATATGATGGATCAAAGCACATCAATCATAATCAACACCGTTTATCCCAGCAGAACCAGGGCTGGTTGAAGACAAACTGATAAGATATTTCTTTAAGGTAGAATTTTAGCATTTTCGCATTGGCCCATCACCTCAAACAGTGCTGGAGCTACAGGTGCAAGCTCGTATGAAAAGATTTCAGGAGCTGACGGTTCATCTACAAACAGGGGTAATCAAACACTGAAATAACTCTTAAGAGGAAATGTAGATCACCTCATGTTTCAGCTTTACTGGCTTCCTCATAATTATGAAGGTTTTGACTTGGTCGAATATCTTAAATTGAATATCTGACCATTTCTTCCCATCAATCTGATTTTGTATCCAAATTCCAATTTCGAGCCCTTTATCCATACTAACCTGTGGGCTTGCAACCATTCCTGTTACAAAGTTGATCAAGCCGTAGTCCTCGTGGACACAGAGAGTGTTGAGCAGATAGTCTGAAAATTTTTGCAAATCTTTAACATCTTGCAGCCTTCTCCTTGACTCCATCTCTTTGTGCTGCTCAGACCATGTCTCTGCTCTTGTATTGGCGAGGTTTCGCAATGCAACTGAATACTGTGCGATTATGTGTGCAGACAGCAGCCACTTTGATCTGGCTGACTCATTATGTGTAACATTGATGAGTCCTCCATGTGTATTTGCCCAGGCCATCAGGCATTGCTCAATGGACATGTCAGTCCATGTTCTACTCCAAAAGAGACACTCGTTTCTTTGAACGGAAAAGAGACCTTTCTCCATTGCAGCCTTAAGGCATTTACACAAGGCTGTTGTGACCCCCTGGTTGAAACGGCGGGCAAATTTACCGTAATTGTTGTGTTCCGCTGCTGAGAAATACGGCAGCATTGCCTCTGTTGCTGTTACATACAATGCCCGATCTCCTGTTCTCTCAGCTTTGATGAATAGTCGGACACTTGAAGCCATTTCCATAAACATAATCCACAATTTCACAGTCCTTGATTCATCCCTTGTAATTTTCAACGCACTCAAGTGAGAGTGCAGTCTGATGATGTTCTCTTGCACATATTTATAGTCGATGGAAAGCTTTCTCAACATGAACTTATCATGTATGTCTTGAATAGTCCTAAGTAGCCCTATGGGCATTGAGCATTCAAGAGAACTGCGAAGACTTTGATAAATGATTCAATTTATAGGCTCAGCATTCGCACTTGACAAAGAATCATCACCAGCATCTTCCTCATCGAAATGTTCTCACTCCACTGATCCAAGTTTTCAGAAATGTTATCTTCATAATTTGTCTCCTTTGGCACTATCACTGTGTCAATTAAATCTTCCTGCTCAAATTCTTCAATCCCTTCTGACATGAGCAACGTCAAATGAAGTGATACATCAGTAAGAAACCATGCTCTGAGGCATTCGTTATAAGCTTTCCCTTCCAACCTTTTTAGCACAGATTTCTCTGCAGAAACAGTTCTCCAGATATCTTCTACTCCACTGCCCCCCAATAGCTTCCCACCAGATCCCAGAAATGACATCAACTGATGAAATCCACCGAGCCTCAAAAATACATTTGAAAAGTCATGTACACTCTCGCTCTTGATAATGTTTGCTTTCAGACATAAGGGTTGGTCAAAGATAAGAGCTCGACAACAAAGTCACATATTTTCAGACTGACTCTGGACAAAATACATCGTACTGAATATAGACTCATTTGTCTCTGTATTTAATCACACCATCGGAATGAATATTAATGAAGTGCATTGAAAATGACCTTCAACTATCTCAGACATATGCCCTTGCCCATTGACGGTTGTAATAGATGGCATCGTGCTTGATATAAGCTACATCAAATCAATACTGGCGCGCTTCATGATTTCCAAAGTGGAGGCTTTGAGTTTTCTAATCTTCTGCGCTTGAAACCGTCCCTTCAAAGTTGCCCAATATGGCTTCCAAATTATAATTTCGTTCACCGCTTTGGATATTTCAGCTGCAGAAGACATTTTCTTGGCACTTTAAAATGCCCAGAAATCAAAGACTTGTGTGTCTGGCATGAGATAATGCCCATGGCATGAGTGCTATCATTTCCTTTGACTGTATCTTCGATAAAATCAAAATTGTCACCTATTGACAAAATGTGCCACTCTCGGCAAAATTTATATCTTGAGGTAAATCACATTCACATTTTGTCACAGCTGCGCGTCGTTCGAACTGCACGACATAATCATAGGGCATGCAAAGACCCAAGGATACCATCACATCAATGATCACTCTGGATCTAGGAGTGAGATGCATGAAACGTCCAACGGACAACATGAGAGGCGAGACAAAACTTTATCTTGAGGCAGCACTAATGATGACATGCGAAACACCTATTTGTTGCAGCTGATGTTGCAGAGTTGTCAGACTTGCTACCGAGTGAACAAGTCACAAAGTTGAATATAAACTAATTAGTGACACACAACAGTTTTGTAATCGAACAGAACTCTTGATAACAATTTATTGCTCACATTTACAGTTTATGTGAAGTTACAGGTAATATATTTGGAAAAGAAATGAATATGTCTGGTTGTGGAGTTTACGCGCTATCCAACTTGGTTCCACTCAACATGATTGAAGTGTAGGTTCGCGGAAACAATGACGAATTATCATGAATGCACCTTTTTGCTGTACAAAAACAAATTATAAAACTTATACTTTGTAACTGGTCCCTTATCTGGGCGTGTTTCTGCTATTCCCCTCGCCCCACCTCCAATTCTAATTAATGACGGAAATACCTGCAAAACGTTATACCATTTTGTAGCCCTCGGCACGCTGTGTAAAGAATATTGAAATAAGCCTTGTTTGAGAAGTCTGTGAGAAAATATAAGCAGATATACCGTTGTACATATCCTTTGTAAAACCGGTATGAGTCACCTGCATGTGTAGCGTCCTTTACTATCTTATCAAGCTAACATTGAATAACGAAGGCATGACTGTTTGGAAATCTTATAAAGCTATGAAATGACGAAGACACTTTGATTCGAAAATTCGACAGTTATCATAAATACTACGGTGACGGTGACATATTCCTTGATTTTTCAGGGTGTGTAAAGTGCTAAGTGAATTAGGCCTCTGATTTATCACCGGAATGACTGATAATAACTCCCTAAACTGGGAAGAAAAATGACACATACTTGTGAAATTATGTATATTACTTCAATGCACTATATCAAAATGCATACATCCTGATTACATAAAACTCTATGTGTTGCTGGCATTCACATGTATCAACACAAATATTTGCAAATCTGATAATCAAGATGTTGCTCAAATTTTCTCTGCACCCACTCAAACTAGATGATCAATAACATTTTCTCCCCAAATCGGATTATTTTATGCCAGACGAGCTACACAGATTATAGATGACTTCCACGCCAAAACCGTGTTGTTATCTAAAATGGTAAGGTTGGCCAAAATTGATGTCATTTTCTACTGAACTATACATCTATTAACTTATTAATATCGGCGGAAACCATTCCGAAAGGACTATGTGATGACTTCAGTACATCTTCCTTGCAAGATAGCCTATCTTACGACCTAAAGAAGTACGGCA
>JAAAKL020015652.1:0-11395 GCA_010016065.2 Carybdea cf. marsupialis auct. non (Linnaeus, 1758)
ACTGGCGAACACTTGTGTTGCAAGTTGGCTCTACGCACCGCACGGTGCTCGAGGATTAGTGAGTGAGTGAGTGTGGTGTCTCGTTTCACATATTTTAGGTCCATAACTAAGTAGGTATTTTTCCCAAGGTTTATGACGAAGGACTTTCCACTACCTCTTGGTCATGGCACGAATTTTGTGCATGCTCCTAGATCACTAAATTGGTTCAGATATTTCCTTCATCACACAAGGTACCCTCACTTCGCCAAAATAAAAGGTTTGAAAGTTTAGTAAACGAATAGGAATGGATAAGAAATCAACGTATGGAGCGTAAAAATATTTACAAGAAAGAACCTAAGTTTGATTTTTTAATGATAATTATTATAAATACTTGTTACTGATTTAGAGCTGACGGGTTTTACAAGACGCTTCTTATTTAAATGAAATGTGGAAGAAAACAACGTTACTGTTTTTCGATTCGCATGTTGCACTAGTGCCCCTTGGTAGCCAATACTTCGTGAGCAGCAGTATCTCATTGATGATACAACAGGTCTAGGACTACACTTTGAATCGAAGAGGAAAGAGACAAGACAAGGCCCATCAAACATTTTGTGCCTCCCGAACAAATTATTAATGCTTTGAAACTAAATTCTCATTTAATTTATTTGTGTTTGATTCCCTTCTTGATAAGATCGTTTCCCAATTTACAGGTTATGGGCCTTACCCGGACTGCAGACATTCTTGTCCGGGTTGTCCGGATGCTTACTTTCGATTTCAAAGTAACTAAAGTGAAAAAGAGACTATTATTAGATTCAGTCACAAGAAAACTAAACCCATCGATAATGTGTTGAATCCATTCAGATTTAAGAATTTAACATTTCCTGTTGGTTTTAGTTAATACAAGTAGAGAGTAGAATTTTTTGATGATTTCTTTTTAAGGAAAACCTTGATTCGATAAAATCAGCAGAGCTATAGAACTTAATATTGCTTGAAAGGAAACCTCTACACTAGCGTCTGTAACTAGCATTAATTCAATCCTAGACGGTCACGGATTGTCACTAGTCAATATTGTTTAAGAAAAACATATATCGGAATAGATGCATAAAGTAAATAAATGTCTAACGGACTGCTTTTGTAAGAAAGTTTCTCGTTAATCAATAAGAGAAATAGACTGAGCAACTGGAAAACGTAGAAGCTATATCCTGATGGCAACAATAAATATATGCAAAGATATCTGCAAACATTAGCTCTTTGTGGTTTATGATAGAAGAAAGACAGCCTAGTTTCCCAAGAAAGGGCTAGCTAACACTGGATGGGTTACCCTTAATTGAGTAGGCGCTCAGCACAAATTTGATTGATAACCTGTGGTGCGCAAAGTTCGCTTTGAATATCTCAGCTGGTATCCAATTCTTCAACGTCTCCCGAATTATATAGGCTATTCACTTGACGGTACGGTCTTATTTGACTTAGTAGTTCACTCTTCAGCTGCTTCTTTTATGTATCGTACCGTATTGACTTGACGGAAGAGTTGAACAGTGAAGTGGGTATTGTCTTGATAAATGAGTTCTCTTCCTTGACGTTTTCCTGAATTTAAAAAGGAGACATATTGAGAATGAGTGAGGAAAGAGGCAGGAGGTATTAAGTATAAATAGAGAAAACTATGAATTTATGAAAGGAGTGAGCGATTGAGGTTTACACCGGCTGCTGAGGTAAAAAGGAGGTGGCTGTTACATAAAGCGTAACCAAGTGCAGTCTCCACAAAGTAGCAACTGCCCGGCGAACATTTGAGCATATCTACTAACCTCGTGACTAAGAAAAGCCGTGACGTTTTAGAACATCTGTCCTCTTTTAAATTTGAAGCGCAAGGCACAGGAAAGCGAAACAGTGAAGACTTAAGTTATTTTATCTGTCATACATTTTTACTTGCGTCATTTGATCGGTTTAATCGATTGGCAATGCAGTCCACTCCATTACAACTTTATTATTTATCCACGAAAGCAAAGCAGATTGCCAATAAGGTGCACCTTATGTCGCATTCATACCTAATGCTCCATCTCCGGTGTATTAATAGATACAAATACAACTAATTAAAACGGGGGGCATATGCTGTGACCACAACACGGCACATGCAATTGCAGCCAAACCGCGCTATCATGTCTGTTGAAACCTAATATTAAAGAATGGAGAAATAACCCATGTCATCATATGCTATCTTCTTAAAAGCTGTCAAAGCCTCCCTACAATTGGGATTAGGTAGTTTAGGATTTATAAGGAGATGGATGGCTAGTGCAGGGACCCAAAAATCTTTTTGAAGCTTCGTTGGGGTTGTTTTCAATGTCTGCCCCATTGCTTTCCTCTGGCAATTCACCTCTTATAATAACTTTGAAATGCTTTAATTTCTTAACTTCTTTCGAACAATGTTAACTGTAGCTGATAGTAATCAAATGTCTGTTCCTATTCTTACATAACTATTCTTATATTTTGAGATCCTTTCCTTTGAAACCAGTTTCGTAGTCAGGG
Source organism: Carybdea cf. marsupialis auct. non (Linnaeus, 1758) (assembly GCA_010016065.2). NCBI lineage: Eukaryota > Metazoa > Cnidaria > Cubozoa > Carybdeida > Carybdeidae > Carybdea > Carybdea cf. marsupialis auct. non (Linnaeus, 1758). Next base: position 2,500 of record JAAAKL020015652.1, read on the forward strand.
ATGGTATTTGTGAATGTAAGAGGAGAATTTCCACCAGAGAGGCCTTGCTCCACATTTTAAACTCGTTAATCAGATTACAATCAGCTAGCACACCGTACATCGTCCTATCTTTAGAAATCATCTAAGTGGCAAACATATATCGGTAATTTTCCAGATACCCCCACCATTAATGTCCACATCTGCACAGAAAAAAAACCTCCACCACCTAACCCTAACCCTAACCCTGTGGAAAAGGTAGTGGTGGGATTTTGTCTCTGAATGAGGTGATGGGGGTATCTGGAAAAGTACCGACATTATCTCCTGATAATAAAAACTTAAAAGCAGCCTCGAATAGGCGACAATGATGGTTGTGTTAATGATGATAATGATGATATGATCATGACGAGCTTGTAATGATAATAAAGATGATGACGAAGAAGATAATGATGATAATGATAATGAAGATGATAATGTAAATCAACAATCTCCGAAATCGATTAGTTTGATACTTTCTCAATATGATCCCTTCGCTCTCTCCCCTTCTTGGAGTAGATGTGCCAGGCACACTGACTTTTGAAATCTTAACATAGACTGATATAATGTCTTTCTATAATCAATGTCGGGTCAGATCTGTTCCAAGAACGGGTTCAATAATCACCATCACAGAGCTTGTAGAAAATGCCTTTTTGATACCGTAATAATAAGACCCATTGTGTGGGCTGATTGCAGTTATAGTATGATGAATTGGAGATGATATTCTACAGAGTGTCCTGTGCTACAATCATGGACAAATAGAAGATAAACTTTTACTAAATTTCTGTGAAAATGGAGCAAATCACGTAAGACACTTGCTACATGAAAGGGGCGTCCAGGTCTGGTATTATTTGTTTTCTAGATCTCTCCGCTTACCAGCAGGGAGGTCTGACATGCAAGTGCCCAAAATGCTCGTTTTCAAATTGAACATGTTTAGGGACGGGGGTTGGGGAAACTTTCATATTTGATAGTATAAAGTTGTAGCTCCTAATGACGGATGAATGTGTGTTAAAAATTACTATTGACCCCCGCTGCCATTCTGTGCTTGCGTATTCAGCATGGGCCCTACTATCTGTTTTAGCTTAAGGTTAGGTTTTCTGATGGTATCATTAACAATTAAGGCCTATCGGTGCATGGTTGTTTAATTAAAGCCCGTCTGAGCCCCACTGTGCTTTCAAATCACTGATAATACCAACCATCAACTGAACAGCTACAAAGTATCTTTATATGAGATGATGAGGGTTTCTCAAGGGTTAAGCTATTTAGTGTGCACTCAGGTTTATCACGCAGTTGTTTGTAGGTGGTCGAGAACAGCAAGGCACATATTTCTTACCTATTTGGTATCACAGCCCGTATAATAACTCATACAAAATTTTAATTCAAATAACATCGCGAGTATTTTCTTCCTAAGGAGGTTGATGCAGATTCTGGTTTAGGTGAAACTCATGTTAGAGTATTTGTGTAGCCGTTGAATATCATACAGCCCCATTTCTGATCTGATAGACGACAGATTTAATTTGTCCACCATACAACAATCTCCATGGACTCCCCATAAGACCCCCTACCAAGGCCTGGTTTTATGAGCCCTATTATTTTTGCAATCCTTCAGCCTCCATAACAGCAGGCAGCAGTAAAATCTAAGACATCCTTTCTATCTTTCTCAACAGATATGACATGTGATCTTCTTGTCTGGAAGTCATCATCTAGCCAGTCCTTAAAGCCTTCGCACACACAAGCTACACGACAAGTTTTCAAGCGACACGACAAGTTTTCAAGAGACACGACAAGGATTTCGCAACTTTTTGTCGCTTTACTTCCTTCTGAAAAGTGGCTGAGCGACCAGTCAAGCGCCAATCAAGATTTAAACCATGCGATGTAATCAAAGCAGAAATCTGGGGGACTTCGACAGGACAAATTAAAAACAAATTATGACATGAGATAGTCAGTAACTTTAATTGTACTTCTGTATTCCATAATTCTTTTCATCTTCGTAAATGTGGTGATAAAGTATTAACGCTTTAGTAATCAGTGAATGATGGAATTAACTGAGATCCTGGGTGGTCATGCCACCCCTGAAAGAGTGGCATAATCCCTAGTTTTTAGTATTTCCATGAGTTACAGCTCATTCCGAAGACGATTGATGCAGATATTATAATATCAAATTGCTGTACAGGACATAAAATTATTATTTCGAAAATCACATATCCACATCCACTTATCCAGACTTGAGTGGTTTTCAGGTCGTACAACAAGACGATATGCTTTGCAAGGACTACAGTTATTTTAAGACATCACTACGCACTAAGTTCAGTATTGTGCATTGATTGTCGAACTCGAGGTTTCCCTTTGAGGTTTTGATTTATCAGCGGATTTTTGATTTTTTCTTTGATTTTTTTATTTCTTCTCTGATTTTTTTATTTTTTCTTTGATTTTTTGATTTTTTCTCCGATTTTTTTATTTTTTTTTGATTTTTGACTTTTTCCTTGATTTCTGATTTTTTCTTTTATTTTTTTTATTTTTTTTTTATTTTCGTCAGATGCGTACGTGATTTTTTTTGAGTGATTTACCCCTCGGTCGAACTCTGCTTTTCAACCTTGCGCTTCAAAAAAACCCGAACTACTGAGCTGAAAAGGTTAAACAACGTTTCCTTGTAGTAAACACAACACTATCACGCTCAGAGTAAAATCGAATTGATAATATATCCTCCGCTGTGTAACGTCATAAAAGACGGTAGTACTGATACAGGCGTCAGTCGAGGGGGCCGTGGGCAGTGGGTCTTTTAGATATCAGGAGGACAGGTGTATGTAGTCCTAACATTGAAATTCAACTCCCATTTACAATAAAGGCAGCACGCCCTAGCTTTTACTCTTACCAGAAAGGAACTTTCAAAGTTGAAGAGAGTGTAATTCCCACTGAGTAATAGCCAGATTGTACAAACTCTCTTATGTTGATATTGATGGGAATTTACTTACCGTATATCTTTCTAAAAGCACCGCGTGCTTAATACTGAGTGATTACTGGAGGATGGTCCAAATACAAGATGGTAGTTGCAAGAGAGTTGGCCGTAGTTTACTATATTCTAAGTCATATAAATAAGGCTGTAAAGACGTTTTCAGGCACATCGCAAGGCACAGCACACATGTTTTACAGTTATCTCTCACAAATGGATAACCCTGCAAAATGCAATCGAAAAAGAATTATATGATATAATCAGCATAATCATCGATAATGTCAGCAACGCCATCTTAATCATACGAGTGATCCAACCAAAAAATATCATTTAATACATTGTTTCTTTATATCAAGTACTACATAGATTTGAAATCAAAGCCACAGCTGTCTTTACTGTACGTTGCTTTTTGTGATTTTTTGCATTTTAGATAAAAAAAGTTTTGATTTGGTAATTTTTAATGAATAGGGGGGATGTGTTAAGTTTATTTTTCATATTTTATATTGTACTGTCGCAACATCTCCCAATGTCTTTAAAATTCCGCTTCAAAATGAGTTAAAGAAGCATATTTGTCTCATTCATCCCCTTGCGTATCCTGTTGAATACGACCACTGATTAAAAGAATATTACAATACATAAAAGTGAGGGTGTCTATATATTCTAAAATAGTTCTTTTAAATATTAAAACTGACAAATGAAGGTTGTGATACTCATACAAGATTATGTCATCCTTACTCAGAGTTGGTATTTAGCCCAGCTAGAAGTCATCTTTTAAAATTTTATCTTTTTGATGGCTAGTTGTGTACGTTAGTACAACTATATATTCCCTTTGATGAGGAAACCGCGTTTGTAAATACATTGACTTCGTTTATGCAACGGTAAGGTTGTGAGATCTTCATTCCGTATGCCTACCAACAGCTCAAATCCAGTACTAACTCTAGTTAAAATATCTTTGAAGCTCAGTAGAAGAATGTTATTTTATTTTAGAGAATTGGAAACTTCTACTTCGGAATAGAAGGTACATTTACTCATTTTTTATGTTGTGAGAAATGTTCTTCTTGATATGGCCCTTGGTCATTCATTGATCCCTACTTTAAAAGATCCTTAATGTTTATAGAACGCTCAAACAAACTAGTTTTACTTTCTCATGCTCTATTAACAATTTAATCAAAATTTCGGCTTCTTCATAGCTTTCAGACAATGTGTCCACATGGGTGCTTCTAAACAGAACATATTTCAATATAGAAAGTTAAAAATTTCGTCTGTCTTTATCTCAATAGCTGATACGTGTCTAACCAGTATGAAGTAATAAGGAAGACATTACAGAGAACCAAACTTGAGCAGAGTTGAAAAACTGTGAACTGAAATCTATTGATAGAGTTATCTTCATGCAAAGTCCATCTCTCGTTGAGATCGTTGAAGCAAGCTTAAAGACTACGGATGGAAAGCTCATAACGAAAAATCTTCATTCGTCCAATATACCTTCTGTGTCTAGCGCTAAATTGTCTAAACAATATCTTTAAAATCATTTCAAGGTGTTCTTGTTTGGTCTGAGATGTAAAATTTACTTGCAAAATGACTTTCACGTCCATTAGTTAGTATCACGGCATGTTTACATGAATTATCATATCGGCATCTTGGCACGATTTAATACACCGGTATATTTACAGGTATTAATTCTACTCAATGAAGATTCTCCATTCCGTACATTGATAAATACGCGATCTGATTATAATTTAAAAACCCACGAACGGCAGGTAATCTCAGGGATGTTTTTATTGACACTAATTTTTTGTTATCCCTCGATGAGCCACAGAGCAGGTTTAGGAGGTATATCATTTACTAAAGAATTTACTAAAGGATGCTGTCTGATGATAAGATTGCGCACAAAACATGATTCTTTCACCTATTTCAACTCCTTGTCACCTGATTATTAACCCTTGTCCTTATACTAAATATCATTTATGTTCTAATTCAGAAAATTCTAAACATTCCCCGATTCTTTTTGAATTACCAAATAGTTCCTCTAAATCCAGTGATTTACAATTGGACGAACTGGGACAGTTCTCACAGTTCTTTGGTCGCAACCACGTAATACCCGGCTTGCCAAACATCCCTTTGCCTGTACCATAAACATAACATGTCTCTGACTGACACAAGTCGTTGATGTTCTCTGGAAGTTTGGCTTTTCAATGCGGAGGGAAAGTGATGACGTCACAAATCAAAAGTTGAGGAAAAACCAAGATTTGACTCCAGATATCTATAAGTCTCCCCAGAATAGGCTGCTTAACAAAATACCAAACCTGTAGTGTATAGAGTGTTTCTCAAAAATCTCTGGTCAAAACTCTGTTAGCATTCCCTGGTTCCTTACTTTAGGAACCAGTATCAAACAATAAGGTTTTGTTAGAGAGATTTAAAACTCTGAAAGCCGATATCTCAGAGTTGGGGAAGGGGAACACTGCCAATTTTGGCCATTGACGGTCGTACTAATGGGGCAACATGAAAATTGCGTACTTTTCCCGTAATTCAAATATTTTCAAAGTCGTCACGTCACACTCCCCCCCCCCCCTCCCCCACATATTGACGAGCGTGAGTTTCATCATCTCCCAGGAGATTCTTAGTTCACAAATTAAACGTTCCTTTTTGGATATGGGATGCATTGGATTATAAAAATGATTCCCCTGCATTCTAGCTGAACTTCGTGCCTTTGTTTCATAATATCTGACAGCCTTGTTATTCTTACTTGGGTAGGCCCTCCATATAAATTCAAACTGCATCGTTAACAATAGAAACAATCTAACACTACTGTTAGAGAAACTATAATAGTCTTACAATAATCTGAAATAACAGAGTAAGATGAATGAACAAGAAGGAGTGGGAATTGTAGTAACAATAACAATTAATTTTGGGGAGATATCAGTTTTCCTGCAAGATGCCTCAGGTATTTGGATACTGTATGGTTCCGGAAAACTTTCAAAGATACTGGTTTATTTTTAATGCCAAACTCATATTTGATACTTCCGAATAGAATGTTAAATGGATTCAATACAAAATTTATCCGAGACGTTGCCGAGTGTTCTTTCTGTCAAATGCTGGCTAAATTATTTCTACAGAGAACATGAGAGGAATAAACGAGATGGAAGGACACGCAGAGCCGCAGTTATTTAATAAGTATGGTAGAAGTCAACGATCTTTGAAAGAATTGACGATATCAACTGTCAAATTGGGCATGCTCTTGAAGTGCATCTTGTTAAATATAGGAGTAGACAGCTTACAACAAACTCGAGGGGATTATCATGATAAAATATGCACTTTCACATTTTAACATCCTGTCTGGTATGGTTAAAAAGAACTTAGGAGGACGACATTTTTGTGCTGATATATTTAAAAAGTGTCGAGCATCCTGAACCCTCTCTTGAGGATAATTTGAACAATCGAACGTAAAAATCATTTAGGAGAAAACGCATACGAAGGCAGACGTTGCAGAACGCTGATGAGGAGAGTGTAGTGTAGGCCCTTCATATGTTCAAGTTATTGCCGTCTAAATTATGCACAATCTGTCTCCCGTTTACTCGTACAAAGAATGATCCTAAATGATCCTAATATCAATTCAATAACATTACACATTTTTTTGTTTACTTTACTCAAAAAGTGTTTGGTTGTACCTACGGCAAGGTATTTTCTACTAGTTACTTATGATAAATCCGAATATGCCACATGGACAAATGAAAAACGAAAAGCTAGCACAGCGAATCCTCTCCTCTGCCCCCACCCCATACCAACCGTTCGGTCATAAGGGAGTTAGGAGGATAGAAAGAGCTTGTGCAAGAAAGGAAAGTAGGACAAAAGTAAAGAAGGGTCAAAAATGACAGAATAAATATGAATACCAAAGGAATGGAACATAAATTATCCTATTTAAAATTTGTTTTATTTGCCTGTTTAATACGTACAAGTCTTATTTCTAAAACAACAACTTTCTTATAAAAATAAACTCGAATCATTCAGTTTCTGATATTTGTGATTAATAAAGTGGTTTATAGAGGAAATTCTTGCAACCATGTATTTCTGTAAATTGATAGGCAAGGGAAAGAATGTCGCGAGAACAATGCCCTATCTTGTTCTTCTTGAGAAACTTACATCAATGAATCTAATTTTTCTCAAGATCTTCTCTATGTAAACCCATGAAAGGTTAATCGCTCTCCCGAAAAGGCGTCACGGCGAATCAACTTCTTACATGTACCCTGAGTGTCCTGGCTAAATGAAAGAAAACATCAAATAACTATCGACGTCGTTTGCTTCGCTCCTTAGGTTTTCAGTATTTTCCTTCTGTCGCTGTCTCTTTGTGCTCATTCAGGGTTCAAAGGGAATAATCCTTCATTTCTCTTCATAATTTGGCCACCTCGAAGGAACATATTCTACTCTTAGATGTTTGCTTTTGATACTATTGCAAAACACTTCATGTTCCCACTGGTTGCGCTATAGGATAGACTAGGGCACATAGTTTTACCTAGTTGCCCTGTTGTAAAAGATTCTTTCGTGACTTGAAACCTTTGTTTTGGTGGGTTTTCAAGCAGAGATTTTGTATTTTGCAAAAGCTGAAAATGAGATATCCTATCAAAGGTCAGCTCTTTCGATATAAACGCCCTGTGGAGGTTGATTTCGTAGCACAGATGTTAATTTTTATTCATGACAGAACACACCCTAACTTTTAAGAAAACGTAATAAATTGGGCCAGCCATAATACATAAATCAGTTGAATGTTCAAGTGACTCCAACCTCATGTATGGTAGACATATAAATTGTACAAAACACCGTATTATGTACGTTATATTTCCAACCTTCAAGTAAAATATATGCTAAGGTGACACTCCATTCGTGTACTTTTTACCACGGCTTGTTCAGCCTCCCAAATTTTGAGCTAAACAATTTGATATACTGTAGGACACTAACAAGTTTGACTATCAAATATTTTCGTCCAGTGCTTTTAATTTACAGTTTCTTTCTTAGTTTAATACTCAGACTTTTCCATTATCTTAGGAGACGGTTTCCCATGAATTAAGTCATTGTTAGCATTTAACTTTCATAGAAAGTTATTGATGCGCAAAAAAGCTTGTGTTTTTTAAAGTAAGATTTAATTACCTCATGCAAACCATGACCAGCGAGGTTCTTTTCACGGCGGATTGATATACTTTGGGGGAAAAGGACTGAACTCATGGATCATAAAGTTTTTGATGCGAATCTTGTAACTGACATCGTAATATTAAACCTCACGAAAGACGCAAGTGCATTATACATTTTGTGTTTTACATTTTTTACGCCATATCTGCGGTAAAGTTCGTTATAGGACATCTACTGTGTTTGTGCTAGCTACCCATCGCCATCGATCATAACAGACAATGAACTACGACTTGATATGATTATTGAGACGCCAAACTGTGTTCTTGAACTGACTGTAGGATTTGAAACTAATCTTACGACTACTCTTCTCATACGTCTGAATACAAGCAATTATATGCAAGCAATTATATATTTACTTACGTAACCATGAAAAAATGATTGTGTCAATTTATGTTTAGGTTGCATAGGTGAAATTACCACAGAAAGTCAATGCCAAGATGAAGATTATTAGAGATCTTGGAATCACAAATGTAGATTATTTTTTCAAAAAATGTTATGCTATGTTATTAGAACCACTTAATATATCTTTTGTAATAGAAGTAAGGAGTGAAAGAACCCAGCACTTGTAAGCTACTAAAATTATATGTACTATAAGCGCAAGCCAATATGCCCATGTTTGATTTTGTTTGTTTGAGAATAACTAAAAGAAAATAAATTGAAGTTCAACAAAAATTATTATTCTATTTTCTTAGGCGAACGTCATTGATCAATAGTACGTTTTCGTTGTACAACAACATCATCTGGAATAAGAATAAC
>JAAAKL020015653.1:0-11395 GCA_010016065.2 Carybdea cf. marsupialis auct. non (Linnaeus, 1758)
ATAGCCCCCCCAGTGGTTACGGCACTGATACTACTATCCTTGACAAGAGTATTGAAGCAATGGTCATGTTCAACGAGATACGCTGGATTTGGTGAGTTTGGGGAGTGAGGGATGGTACTGTCGACTCCCAATCAATTTATTTACGTGAGGACAACAGCGGAAAAACCCTAAAGCAATGAAAGTGAATGTTTATACCAGGGGGGGGGGGGGGGGTGAAAGACGTCCGGTCAATCAAGTAAACATCTCGGAAGGATGTCTGCGTGATATGCAAGGGAAGAGACTTTGGTGAGCGTGTAATCAACATCATCTAAGGAAAGAAGATATTTAAGTTGAAATGGCTAACAAACTGTCTTTAATCTGGTACTTCTATGAACGATTCCTGTTGCGAGAAGCAGTTAATCATACGAAACCTCCTGACAGAGGTATAAATGTTACTCCTAGAAAAACCAACCCACAATACCGTCCTTCCCACAACACTCTGTGATTTTGTTATTTTTTTCTGGCCTAAAAGGACATCTAGTCATACTCAAAGAGCAAAAAAAAGGGAATGAAAAAGCAAACAAAAGGAACAGAGTTTGTTTCTCATGTATGTTTAACACCAACTATGACCAAGACAGGTGCTTCAAATCAGGCTCTTGTCTATACAATCCACAAGGCGAAAGAAAAAAGGGAAAAACGTGAAAAGATGGATCAACCAACATGTACTTATGGACGTATGTTCGTAGCCACCAAATCAAAACTCATAAAGCGAACTATTACATAAATGTGCTAAAATATTCCTAGCTGATAAACTAATACTACTACCTTAATCCATGTAATTCATACTATCTCTTTCTCCCCGATATCTGCTATCTCCATATGCACTTCTACCCTTGTAGAGTTAGCTACTGACCCTATCTACCTAACTACTACGAATACCCTACCCACTAACTACCACAGTCCCTATCTTGACAACTACTAGTACTCGTGTCTATCCGACTACCTCTACCTCGGTCTACCAAACTACTACTATCCCTGCCTATAACCAACTACTACTACCTCTACCTATCAAACTACTACCCCTATCCACCAACTACCACAGCCCCTATCTTTCCAACTTTTATAACCCCTAACTATCCAACTAGTACAACCCCTAGTTACCTTACTACTACTACCCCTTTCTACATACCTACCATTACCCCTACCTATCCAACTACTATAACCCCTATCTACCTGACTACTATTACTCCTATCTACCTACCTAACAAGTACCCCTACCTATCTAACTACTACAAACCCGATCTTCCTTAGTACTACTTTCTCTGTCTACCCAACTTCTTTTACCCCTTTTCTAATGCTCCTTGATGTGAAGCAGTTAAGCTTCACGAACGGTTATCTCGAACCCGTCTACGAACCGAGATAGCGTCACCAATTACCTATGCCTACAATACCTTTGCCACTTTACTTGCAAATATCTTCAACGTGTCAGTCCCAGACTTCCACACTACTTTAATATCTAACAATTCTATGCCTACCCTCTTATCAACATTTCCTTTTCCACCAAAAAGAGGTTGACATATTGCAATGATTCATTACTTGGCAGGCCTGTATCTGCGAGAGGTCAGGGAGGCATTTTACCCCCAAACTGTCAGGTTTGTATGGGCATTGCCTCCTCGAGGAAAAATCCGAGCGAATATATGAGTCAAAGTTAATGTCCGATTGTTACTCAACTCCTGGTAATCGATTTTAAATCAACTCTATATTCGATTACATGTGTATTTGTCTATTAGTTGCCTCTTGCGTAATAGAAGTTATTACAAAATACAGGAGCTGTGCCCCCTCGCCCCTCTTGCAGTATGCTGCCTGCTACGGGTCTGTTAATTGGTCGATTTGACCTATATCGGTCGCTTTACGCGGCATCATATTAAATTGCTTTCAGCTCCCTTACCCAACCAAGCGACAGTGTTAAGTTTCATTGTACTTGGGCACATATCAAGTTGCCATACATCACAAAACTGATAAGTTTTCGGACACCCAAAATGTCTACATTAGCTTTTTTTAACAAATTACGAAGATTATTGTTAGTAAAGTAAATCTCCTTTATGTAATCATTGTTCACGTGATAACGGCTCCCTATGAGTCTATTGTCATTTTTGCTATAAACAAGATTAAATAGAGAACAAGTCAGTATCATTCAAGGGATTGTTCATGGAGCCACTTACAAAGAATCTTAAGATTCTAATAACAAGCAGTGAACTCTGATCATACGGGATCTTGTAATCAATTGTAATCATCTATCATTTTTATGTAGAACAGAATATACGCTCAAGCAAATGGAATGTCGAATTAAAAAAAGGAAATTATATTTCTTTATTATCTACTTTCTGTTTCAAGATTAGTAACCAAAAAGTTCACGATTATCATTTATTACTCTTAAGAAATAGTACCACAGTTACCAAATACCAAAATAATCTTGACACTGACATTTGAGGATGTGCATTGAGATGTGCAATGGCTACGTGAGATTGGAAAAAAACAACGAAGTATTTGTGAAAGAAGAAAAAAACTACAGGGTTCAGCAATGGAGGGGAAAACGCCTAACCAAAATACCAAAACTTCTTAAAGCGCAAGATATCCGTTTCATGTTCTCATCACAACCAATCACCCACACTGGGAGAAGCAAAAACAATCTATCGAAAGTTGATTTACAGAATAAGTATACGTGTAAAAGTTAAAGTGACTTTCTTAAAGATAAAACAATCCTGCACTTCTGCAACAGACTTCACTTGTTTACACCTTAAAAACTAAAAAACTGAATCCCCCTCCTCCATGGTGATTGTGGAGATAATTACAGAACAAACACAAATTGACTACGAATTCTGCAAAACAGGTAAAGAAACCTAGTTGGATGACATTCTCTCTAAACGTCATTTACGTCCAAATCCGAAAACCAAATCAAAATGCAAGGAAATGCAAACTATACTATCAAATTTTAAAAATCATTGAGTTCTTTCTTGTAAAGTCCAAAAGGTATAAAAAACCAATAATCCTATTGCTACTGGGTCAGGAGCTCAACTCAAAGTGTAGCCACAAGAAGCCTCCTCTTTGTCTCCCGTCCAATCTTTTTGTGTTGATAGAGTATAAAGTCTACACATGACTTTCGAAATCGGTTTACTAACCATCCAGTAATTGTTGTCGGTATGTAAGTAGTATTTGATGAGTCGGGGAGATAAAGAATATTTGATAGGAGCTGATGCTGGATTTGAATGAGTTGGTATCTTCCAGGCAGGCAAGGGATAAGTCTGTTACTAAGTAGGTTGATATCAGGAGAGTGGTAGTCAACGTTAATGCATATTTATTTTATACATACTGTAAATAATAAATCAAGCAACAGGTATGATACATATTGAATGGTTGAAAAAGATAATGTCAGGACAGTGCTACTGTGTGACAGTAAAGAGGGTGATGACAATGTATCAATTAATTGATTGCTTGCTTCCTTGATTAATTGCTATATGTTCTAATATATTCAAGAGAAAGCTAATGCATTCAATTTTAAATGGAAAGCAGAAGTTTTTGGTTTAGAACTTATTCAGATCTAGATGCTTGTTAAGATCAGAAACTTACATTTTTTTTAAACAAGTACCAGGGTGCTTAAGTTGCAATTTAGCATAATATGTCATGTTTATTTGTATGTTGTACTTGCTTTGTCTTTGTAAATTTGCAAAGCTGTACATACAAACAGTCTGATCAAGGAGGCTATTACCAAAACCAATCTTAGGCAAACAGAATCTTTTTGTAGCATAAACTAAATAGTTTGAAGCCCAATGGCTTAAACGTCAACAATTATTTACAAGGGTATGGCATTGTCTTCCAACAACATTGTGACTAGGGATGTGCATTTAAATGAACTAGGGTAAGCCATATCACCATTGTTTCATAGAGTGGCCCTTGTAGAGTCAGTCACCTATCTGTAATCTAGGGCTGAATCTTGGTGGTGCTATCACCCTTATAGAAGTCAGATTCTCATGACACACCCCCCTTTCCCAAATGGGATGACATGATTCAGTCTTCTGTTGGGTTCTCCTGACAAGGCCAACGCTGACCATTACAAACAACATTTCAAATATCCACACAAATAGTTGCCAAAGCAAAAGAGGAACGATGTAGAAATTTCTTTCAAAACAGTATTAGGTATAAATGTGGCAAAACAATTTGTGGTTGTCATTATCTATAGAAGTGGCTGTGTTTTGAAAGCTTGTATAGATTCCGTAAGATTTTAGTATTAAATATTTTAGGTATTTAATATTTTTACTTTTGTTCTAGTTTTGTCCTTTGTTGTCTAAATACAAAATCCTACCATCAATCAACACATCTTCATCATCCTTGGAATCATTATCAATAAGTATAAATTCTAGAGCTGCAGAATTCATATTTGCCATCCTGGCTTGTCAAGAATGGGTTTTTATTGGGCTCTGTTTCTTATTCACCCATCCAATATGTACTGGGAACTTATTCAGATGTGTGCACTCATTGGGACCTGGGTGCTTGATCAGTGATCTACCACATCTGTTATGTCTGTGCAAAGATGAAGGAAAGCAACAGGTAACTGACAGAGGATAAAGGGATCTTCAATTCCATATACTGTGGAAGTTGTTAAAACAAGATGTGAATGTTGTTTCATAATGCTATGAGTCGCCTACTAAGTTTAAATTAAAATTTAAATGTTTTAAATTCTTCTTTACACATCCTCATATCTCCTCAGAGATAGGTACAACCACAGTTAGGGATGTAGTTCTTTCTAATTTTAAAATACTGTTACAAGAAATTTCCTATTTAGTTGCATGAAAACAGCTGGGAAATGATGTGGTGCAGTTGCAAGGAGAAGTCAATTTAATAGTTGAAGACTCACCTCATCTTGCCTTAGCATTACTATTGTTTAGACTTGTTTTATAAAGTTTTGACTTAACTAACTCGTTTTGCATATTTTACAATAGCAACTCTTGACAAATATCTGCTCGAGAAATATCAAATATCTCAAATTAAAGCCCCTTCAGCAGATAGGGTGCCAACCTTCAGTTGAGGCTGGGAACACTATCAAGGTTCTTCAATATTAATATTGTGTTTGCAAAACAAAGAATAAGTTCCCAGTCTGATTTCCTTGCTATAGAAATCTCTTAACGCTTTCTTTGGTCTCTTAATGGTTTGATTTATCAGAAGTTCAATATTTGTTTGTTATAGTCTCTCTCTGCATGCCACAGACAACTTAGTGCGGTTTGTGTCATATTATTTTTATGCAATGCCTTTAAAGGTAGCTGAAGAAGTGCAAATACATTTTCTATGCTTGTGCAGGCCATGAAGCTCACTGTATTATATATGCCATCAGAATATCCTGGATCTCACAACATCTTTGTGTTGCTGTATTTTATTTTGTTGGAAGGTAGGATAACCTGCATAATCCTATGAACAAGTTGAAGTCCTTTACATTTTGCTCCAAACATTTTGCAGTTGTTTTATCTCCCTAGTGAATGCAGTTCCACTTCCCTTGAAATCTGCACCCACTATTTTGGTTAAACTGTATAATACTGATGAAAGGTGCCTTTACTATTAAGTGCTGGTTCAACTAAAATTACCGCAGCAATGGCCAATTGCTGTAGGCAGATTTCAAAGATCGAAATCCAATCTTTGATTTCTATACACCAGTCATCTCATAGTTTTTCCAGTTCTTTTTTCTCTGGCAGTCTATCATAAAGCATAGCAAATTTGTTAGATTCATCCTATCACCATAAAGGATGATGTTACCAAGGCAATCTAACCTATTTATTTAGATTATGTTACCTAGCACCCAATGTTGCATTTTAATTTTATATTTAAACTCAACTTTCTCTATGCACGTTGCTGCAATATGATGTACTTCTAATGCTGTGCACTCCCCTATACAGGGGCTAGGGTTTTGCCCATGTACATGGGACTTGTTACTGGAGCAGAGAGCACTTTCAGACTAGATGCCCCTGAGGACATCACCAAGGGCCCTTTAAGGATTTGAACCCTGACCCTTTTCAACAGAAGCCAAGGAACCTATCCACTAGACCCTGTCAACTACATTCTACTGCTTGGTCTATGCTTCTTTAACAAAATGTATGCTGTATACTGTATCTGCATCTAAGTCTAGATTGTCAAGCATCATATGTCAGTGAATGTCATGCAGGTTGGCATTCAGAAATGCTGACCTACACAATAACTTGAAATCCTCCAAGGTCCTCCAAGGTCCTCCAAGGTCCTCCAAGGTTTTCTTTTGATGATGTCTGAAACAAGGACCATTTAATTTTTGTGGGTTTGCAGGAAGTTTAGGATTATACATTGAAGACTGCAAATAGTAGGACATTGAGTGGTTTTCTTCCAGTATCAATATCTGGAATCAGTAATGTAAAGATCATCATTATTTTCTGTTTTGCCAGCTCAGTCTGTTTATCAGGTCCATGTTGACCCACATTGAATGTACTCTGTTACCCCATGTTTGTCTCAAGCATGTTTTAGTTGGTAATGATTGTGGTTTCTGGGAACTGAAGAAAGCTGTACTTAGTTTTTAAAAATTTTGAATGAAACTAGGGTAGATCAACTTTTATTTAGTTTTTTAGTTTGCTTCTGAACCATGATATTCTACCGTCAAGCAGTTAACCAAGGTTTTGCATTTCATTGTTGCACTCTCTTAAAAGATTGAAGACCTTGATAATGCCACACACCCTGCAATTTATCAATATTTCCATTTATTTGTTTATATTTGTCTAATCATTCATCAGTCTGTCCATTCATATGCCCATGTCTCAGTATATGGGGATCTTCAACTCTCTATTTTCATTAATACATTTACAATTGATATTTGTGCAAAAGAACTTTATTGTAGTGGTTTTCATCAGTCCATGGTAACAGAGGTAGTCTCTCACAAGTTCATTTTAGGATAGAAGTCGCAAGTTGATGCCCCACTGTCTTATCTCCATCATGTGGATGATACAAGGTGCATTTTTAGACAGTTAAAATGGTTTACATTTTTCTCTTCACTTTATACTAGCATGTTAGAAATGAAGGGAAACTTAGGTTTCTTGGTATCTTGGTCAACAATCTAGACTCTCACTCTAGACCATTTTTGACAGTTTATCATAAGCACACCATAAGTAGTTTGTGCATCAGATGGGACTCTTGGCCTTCAAAACAGAAGATAAGTGTTGTTGGTACTGAAGTGTGTAGGTTGATTTTCTTACGTCAGTGATCCATGATTCCTACATACCAATGATCTTGCATCACATTCCTTTTGTCTTCAAACTTTATTCTATTATATTTATGCATTTCCTTCCATTCATTAGAACTCACATAGTTCAACAGTTGACAAATTGATGTTGAAGAGAGCAAGCTGAAAACCATTGATCACTATACATTCTGAATGGGTCTGCTTTTGTGTTCTATTTTAAAGCTTTGCACCAAAAAGAAATGTTTATGTTGCTGAGTTATTTAGCTTTCATTCATCCATGCAGTCATCAAATCATACCTGTTTGTCAATCTGTTTTAGCAATTATCAACCAATAGTCTTGTCCATCTGCTGTACCACACAGTACATAGCTCATACCCATTTATCCATCTACCTCTCCATCAACTTTAAGTCACACTAGCATGTCAAGCACATTTGCTTATATGTGTTTGTTTACATGAGTGTTAACATATGTCCAAGTCCTTTGACTATTAAGGGTATGACATGTTCCTTTATGTCTCCTATTATTAAAATAGGATAATAATATAAGCTTTTTAACATTATAGTGTACTGAGTGGCTTAAATAGGCTAATAGTAGGTGAAAGGAGGCCTAATTGATGATAGGTTACACTGTACAGATTGTTACATGTATGCAGATTATCTCATCAGTGGAGCTTGTGTCCATGTGGTCTAAGAGTGGATGCCATTGACCTGAGTTTGATCCCAGTACTGGGCAACTTTAACAACATATTTTTTACCTTAATCAAGGGGTACGAAAAGGCCATATGAATGATATTGGTTTCTCTCTTTCTCTATGTTTAATGTCTTTTCCCCCATACATGGGGTTTGACGGTGCCCGTATACATGGGACTTGTTACTGGAGCATAGAGCATTTTAAGACCGGATGCCTAACATTACCAATGGCCCTCTCAGGATTTGAACCCTGACCCTCTTGGTCTGAAGGTCTGGAACTTATCCACTAGACCACAGCAGCTCTAATGAATGTGAATGATATTGGTGAGATTTCTACAATTCCCAAGAAATGGATGCTCCTGAGTTGACACACACTTTTGTTATGCTTCATACCACATTGGTACTGTAGTTTACTAATTCCCCTTCCACTGTAATTCATTGACCAAGTTGCTTAAGTTATTGAACCATAGAGTGCTGATGTGTTGTATTAATGAAAGAATCCGTGATATATGTTTAACTTTGCATTGAAAAGAGTTTGTTTGTGTGTTGCTTTATTGTAATTTTGACCAGATCATATTTTACTTTTATCTGCCCTTACTTCTTTCACTTTTGCTTTCATTCTTTGTAAGCTAGATAGTACTTTTGTTTTTTTACTTAAACAGCAGTCATTTAAGACTAGGGATGAGTATTCATGTAGTTGGGTTTAATTTTATATCTAGATTGAAATGGATCAAAATTAATTGAGTTTTTATATGAAAGTAAAAAATCAGTGGAATATGTTTTTTTTAAATATTTGATGAACATTCAAGGTTCCCAACATTTCTTTTCAAATGGTATTGAGATTCATCTTTGATGTTACCATTGCTATCTTGAGGAAATGATAGATTTTCAAAGACCTGGATGTATTGATGAGATTTCATCAACTATTTTGAAGTAGATGTTGTGTGATATGTTAAAGTGCCTGAATCTAAACGAAGGTTTAAAGCACAATAACAAACTGTTTAAGTATTCCTAGTACAAGTGAAAAATTTAACATATGATCTGTAAGGTCCAATCTGAAATCACTGTAGGCATGCTCAAGAATTGCATGAACAAAGGAAACCAAAGGAGGTGTTAGTCACACCTTAAGTTCTACTTTGAACTCATAGGGTGTCAAGGTATTAAAGGTCCAGATCCAGAGTCTTTCCGTATTTTAAGGGTTGTTTGGATCTATATTGCCGATTGTGATGACTTCATCATTGACTTCCAAGAGACAGAAAATAGTTTTGGAATTCTTTCTGGGAGGAAGTGGCTTCTCCACTAGCCGTATCCTGATTACCAGTATAACTGTGCCATCAGTAGCACTATGAGGTGACCATTTTGCCAACATGGTTTTTGCAGAACACTTCACATTGTGTCAGGTAAATGATGTTAGATTAGTTGCAGTCTAACCTACGATTCATTTGGCATACATATTGATTACATATAAAGGTCTCCCTCAAGACCATTTTAAAGCAAGTCTTGCATCTCGTATGGTACACTTTGTGCACCACATTCCACCATTCATTAGAGATGGAATTATAGTTCTAACTAGTTAAAGTTCAAATGTTTTTGGGACAGAAAACAATTTCACGTTCTTATCAAAGTACTTGGTGCAAATGGGGGTTGGTAGTAATGAACTTATAGTGAGATGTTATTAGATTTCTCACTCTCTGGAGAGCCAATAGGTATGTAATAATAAATTCGTTGTTGTCTTTACTATTATCAGAATCCTCTCCCATTTGCAGTTGTTTTTCCCAAGTTAAAGTCTAGACATGATTTCTATTGCATTTCTCTGATAGACCAGAGTGGAACGTGAATAAACTCCACATTGTAAAGAATCCTTTTGGTGATTCAAACTTTATGCATTTGAGCCAAATGGTTTGCATAAACAGGTGGTAAGAACCTTGTAGGTGTGGACCCAGGGATGTTATGTATCTGTCTTCAGGTTTTTGACCACTATATTTTTTAAAGATACGCAAATTCTCTTGGAATGTAACTTATATATAAATATATAAAAATGCCACTCCAGTCATTAAAGTATAATACCAATATTGTCAATTTCAGAATTTTGGATATTGAATTAATTCATAGAAGTGGTATTAATTAGAGGCTGTTGTGCCATTACCAGCCTTGACTAATCCAGTTACACTAAGGTAGGTGTAGCATTGCCAAGATGGATCAAACAGTTGGATATCATTATTTTGACTATATCATGCATATGGCACAGTTGTGCATGCTGTTTTCACTCGCATTTCTATGCATCAATTAGTGGTAATTATTGTGTAAGATCAGGAGATTAATAAAGTCTCTTCCAAGTTAGATATAGCGTTGTCTCCATGACTGTTGTAAACATCCGGCTGGAAATTGGATTTCTTATGATAAGGGAATTTTAAATTGGCAATTTCTTAAGTGTTCTATCATTACTTGAGATAATTTTAAAAAGATGAAAATTGCAATAGCAATTTACAACATGGAACTGTAATATGTGTAGAATAGAAAACAACAGTGTAATCTAATGTGATGCCCAGTCCTTTGCAGGACGAAAGTTTTACCCAGTGCTTCCAGCCGTGAGTTCTTACTACTGACAGACGTGCACCATTACCAGCATGTTTTCATGATTGTCTATGTAGAATAATTTCAAGGTGAAACCTTCAGATATGTTGCACAGATCTGTCTTTTCTTCTTTCATTTTGGAAGTTTTGTTATTTTCTTTCTGCTTTAACTTGATTTTTAAAATTTTGATAGTTTATACCAGGTGCAATGTGTACCATCTTTATGGTCTGAATACAATCAAACCATCTTTTGACATTTAATGACATTAATTGGTTTTTAAATATCTTAGGGTTCTCACAGCATAGTCAGAAAGGACAGTTAGCAAGTGAAATTTAATTAGTGAAGTTACCTTTGGTTTGATGCCCTTACACTATGGCATTCACTAGACTGCAGCCATTTCTTAAATTATATTATGCTATTTATGACCTACCTTACCATGCAATTATGAAGGCTTGTTTGCATTGTTGGCAATAATAGAATCACTATGCTGACAAATTGATACTAGTTTAGATTGATTTTGCTAGTTGTTTTTTTTATCAGTCCAGTTTTGCATACTTTTTGATTATGCATCAATTACATTTTGCCTTTCATCATAAAACAGTTTAGGGTGTATAACAACAGCCCCTCGTACTTTGTACTTAACACTATGCTGTTTTAAAATCCCAATTTGTGTACATTGTTTACCCTATCATGTGTGAGCTTTTTTACAACTGACTCTACTTATTTGGTTACCTACATGCAGTACATTCAAACTCAACAGCTAATTATATCAACATGTACTGATCAGACATACATAAAGGGAAACAGTCTTATAGGGGGGCCTACTTATAGTAGCACCTCATTGCCCAGTACTGGGTATGGAAAGCATTATAGCCAGCCTTAGGGTATTTAATTTGTGATGTTGGA
>JAAAKL020015654.1:0-11394 GCA_010016065.2 Carybdea cf. marsupialis auct. non (Linnaeus, 1758)
TTGGTCAGAACATTCCTCATCTCTCTAAAGTAAGCTACCTGTTCCATGTTTATCAATCTCTCATATACCTTGCTGACTCCCCCTTTGGAAATACACCGTACATCCTAGAGGTTCTCCGGCTATAAAGTAAAACTCCTAATCCAAGTTGAAAATTCGTGAGTTCGCTATAGTTTTACCTGTAAATAGGGACTTCAACTTTGATTATGTACATTAAGACTGTCACTGATAGATTTTTCTATTTTATTGACCGTGTTCGTAGGAGAATAACTTAACAGACTTCTAAGGATGTTATACTGAGACCTGAAATATATCTTTGATAAATAGTGTAAATTTCATTTTAGTGCGTCCAGCTGTGGGATAAAATATTGCATGTAAACTGGTCAAGATCAGATCTAGTCTTCACCACAAACGTTTTTCAGCAAATATAAGCGAGCACACACATAGGTGATCAACCCAGGTAAATGAAACACTGAGAATGGAAAAGTAAATTTCTATTATTAATTGTTTTACTTAATTATGTTTTTTAGGTATCTGAAAACAAAGTATTTGGTGAAGTTACCTTAAGTTTACCAGTTACCGATGAACTGCAGATGTCTCTACTGGAAACCCTTAGTCATGTCCAGGAAACAGATTATCCAATGTCCGTGAGCTGATTTCACAGAATTTCAAGAACTTTCTAGCTTTGCAACTAGAAGTAGAAAATGAAAAGGAAAGCATTCAAATTCTACATACCCTTATGAAAACGCACAGTTGAGTGTCGTTTTCCTATGCCAACTATGGGGATAATTTCACATTGATGACAGGGAAGCTTTCATGGAAATGAATACACAATGCAATATTATCGGATTGCAAATCTATGTAATGAAATGGACGGAATGAAATAACTATATGACAGTGAATCTATTAATTTAGAACTAACTTTTGAAGCAGACAAAAAAATTTTGCCGTCGAAGTCAGCATAACATCTCCATTATTTTTGCACCGAGAAATTCCGTCTAGAATATACCATTTTTCAATACAGTCTCTATAAAGTTGGGAAACCAAGGCAAATGTACTTGATGACACTTAAAGCAATAACAGTTAAAGTAATGATTTGCGCAACGCCTACACTAAGTCGAAATTTTCCACGATGCACTAATGCACCTAAGCACTATTGAAAATGAGTTCTAAGGAAAGGAATAAGAATGATGGGAAACTATTTAAGGTTGAGAAGGTTATAATAGAACTCGATCTTAAGGACAGTATTTCGAAATTCGGACTTTAACGCTGATCTTATATTTGTCTGGGCCGTGAAACTTCCCCAGATTCAAAACACCTGAAGTTGACAGTTACATGTTGTATATAAATATTTTTTCAGTTTTCACGAAACCTTACATCTCAGGGATTTGTGTAATCTCTTTGAAGAAAGCTACTACTTTGCATCGTCAACTTATTATTTTTTAACCAGTTGTTTTATTCACCCGATGCACATATGTTCTATCTTCCGGGATTGAATGTTAGGGTGATAGCAAATTTGAGCTTCCTGAAAACAATCCAAAGCTTTGCGAAAAAGTTTTTTAGGAGGAGGGGTAATTTCGTGGCAAAATATATTTAAGTGGCCATAGACCCACATGCCTACTTATTTCCCCTTCGTGCATTCGGGACCCCAAAGTGAGCATTGTATTTGTAAGATAAATAATTCAAGGAATTTTATGATGTATGATAAGCCAGCAAATGATGTGTATTTAAGAAAGTTGTCGTACTTTTGGTTTCGTGTAATCTCTTTGTGATGTACGGTTGTTGTGATGTGCAGTTACGCATAAGTGAGATCCTCGATGAGAGATTCCAAGGGGGTATCGCTCCCTGCTTCTAACAGCAATTAGCTGTACCTCTCGTCTAGAAACTTTTGTGGGTTATGTTAGCCTAGTATGGTTAGTAGAGCACACGCCGTGAATGTCTTGGCACGGGTTCGAATCGCTACTGTGACGTATTTTCTATTTCTGGGGTACTCATTCAAAACATTTTTATGAAGGATGACATTGGAGAAAGAAGGGTTAGCCTACGTTTTATCAAGTAACTGCATAAGCATTTGTATTTACAGTGTACCAATAGTGCAATAGTATAGTCGACAGTCCGGGAAGTCAATCCCGAATTTTCACCACCAACAGCAACCTAAATTTTCGTTCCGCTATTACCTATCGTCTATGCCATTTCATGTATATAAGTACTCAAGCAGACAGATCCCCACCAGCGCCGTAATCACTTCATGTTTATTTGAGTTCTATACTATGTAGTTCATGACTGCTTGTGGGTCTGCCTGAGTACTTATGTTACTCTACATAGCTACAGTACTCTACATAGCTACAGTACTCTACTATACATATGCTACTCTACCTACGTTTGCTATTTTACTATTTATAGTTGGCTTAACTATGCTGAGAACCTCCCTGCTTATGGTGCTGGAAACTTCTATAGTCGGCGTACCTCAAAAAGCTAACTCATATTTACGAATAAAAAAGAACACCCAAGGTATGGTACGAAAAAACATGACGCCAAACTTTGAATCAGTCAAGTGATATCCTCTCAGGCCGAGATTCCTCGTTACTGGTTTCCTTTTAATAGAAGGATCAAAGCGTGTTGTATGCCATAGAGGGTTTGATAAGCAATCGCGTGTTATATTATTCTTGTTTCAAGGAAAGGTAAGCCTAATGGAACCTGGGTGACATTGCTAAAGCAACAAAACAACTACACTCACCAGTTCCCTATTTCGATTGCAACATTCACTGCTTTTTCTGTGCCTAGAAAGTCGATGCAAGATATCCAGAATTATGTCTTACAGAGGTGCATCTGGTGACAAGAGGTTGCAGTAAGGGTAAATGGGTGGGTCAATTTGTCAGTTGTTGAAGCGATCTATCACACGTTATGCCATACGTACATTATGCTTGGTAGAGGAAACCCTTCGGCAAATGATGTCTTTCAAAGTAACAGAGGAAGGAAAGGAAATAGCACCATGCAGAAGTGAGTGAGAAGTGACAACATAAAGAAGTTGATTTGGATAAAGATTCAATTTTTTGCAGCAATCGAAGGGCGCTCCAATGGGGTATGTTTCACACTCAATCATCAATAACAAAATGAAATGCGGATAGAAAGACCGCCAAAAATGACGAGGATAAAGCGAATTATCAATACAGTGGCCAAATTAATCTTGTCAGAAATTAGAACAATACAGTGTGGAGACGGAAGTTACCCACTGTCATATGCCTCGGGATAGTTTGCTAGCATTGACCAATAGCACCACTCAGTGTATTAGAATACAAACATAACTCCTTTAATCAACTAAGATCTGTACATAAAGTAATATCATCAACAGTTTATACGAAATTAATCGTTGACACATGCAAAACATCTTTATCTCTCTTAATATAAGAGTTTCCGAGTATATTAAAAATACCGGATCACCCACTTATTGCCTTGGCTTTAGCTGGATCGTGAATCGGCTGAATCTTGTCAAGCATCGAAGCTATAATACCTGCTCATGCTACCCTACCTTCCACCGTGCACTACTTTATCTACCTGCCTACCAACCTACTTGCACCACTCTACCTACCTAGGCTTCACTACCCATAAAATTCTACCTGCCTAGGCTACAATACTTACCTAACAACCTGCCTCCACTACTCTAATAATTCAGTTACACAACTTACCGCAATCTCTCATAACACCTTCTGATAAGTAGAGAGGCACGAACGTATCGCAGGATAGTGTTATCCTCCTCTGTAACAGGCTTGAAGGTGAATGATTGCCCTTTCACTGCGATGGCAAGTCGACGTGCTTTTATGTACCGTGAATATATTAATGGTATTCGCCGAGAAAGATTATTTCGAGACAAAAGACATTTGGAAAGCTTAAAGACAGTTTGATATCTAGCATAAAAGTCTTATGAGAATTCTTAATGTGTTATTCCAAGGCCTTATAGAATTCCTGCATCGCACAACAATTTCTCTACTTTATCAGAAGTTGCACCTTTTGCTTTCCACTCTCTTCCAGCTATATCTGCAACGGGCTAATCACAAAATCAATGAGTTGAACATTCATCACGGTCCTTAGCTTAACAGCCTTGATTAGTAAAGATCTATTTGTTCCTAGCAACCCTAGTCACGCAGTTTCACCACGCAAGAAAACGCAACATTAAACTGAGTTGCCCTTCTAACCAATTCCTTTCGTCACAAATTATTTCCTAATTAGTTGTCAACTGTGAAATGCAAGTAATAAGTGATTTCGTAGGGTTTTGGTAATGCGAAAAATTGATGTGTGAAACATTCTGCGAGTAAATAACAATTTGCTTCAATTTTGTAAAGAAAACAAATACGTTTTTGGTCAAGATATAAGAACAAGGCAGACAATGAATATTGATTTTTTTGTTTATGTGAGTATTTTAAAGTTTAGTAACTAATAAATTACAATGCAACGATTCGTGACGTTACACCAATTAAAGCAACTAAGAGCAAAGAAATCTAAAATGGCGTTGCTCACTAAAACGATTTACGCTTATGTTTGGCCATAGGGGGGCGCGCGATAGCGGGTGGATTTCACGGGATGAGCCAAACTGACTTAATGCACGCTGTTCAATAGTGCCTCTAAAATAAGTATACTTTTTGTTGCCTGTTTTCAAAATGCCCCATTTCTCGGCTACTTTGGACTGAGGATGGCTACAAGAGGGGTTTTTACACATGGAAGTCTGGGAATTTATTGTGACGAATATAATAACGACATAACATGGTCCTGTGTTTGGGATTTGCGGGAAATAGTCAGCCCTTAGCATTACAGAACCAGTAAAGCGATCGAGTACTGATAGGGTAACGAATAACGCGAAGCTGAATCAATTTGGACCGTGGACTATAGACAGAGAAAGACGTCTATTTCAGAACAGTGTCCGCCCTTTTAACTCGACGAAAAGGTAATACTTATTCCAAGAAAAGTGATGGCGGACCTAGAGACGCGATTCTCAAATACGGGATTGCAACCATGAAATCATGGTGTCAGAAATGCATTGTGCGGGCAGCGAAGTCGCGAGCGCGATTTCGTCGAAATTGCATGGAAAAACTAAGGCAACGACAGAAAGTGAACGTATGGGTTCATCAAACCACCTTTCTCAACTGCTCAAATTAAACATGCCAAGATGGAAGACCATTACGAAAGCATCGCTGCTGAGTCACACTTGGTGATGAAATGCTTGGTTTGAAAAACAAGAAATAATGCTATGACTTTTGAATAATTAGAGCTGATGCTGATATCATTGGACAGACGTTTAATGGTTTTAGATTGTCAACGAATGCCATCGCCCTTGGTAAATCAAAGAACTAGACGGCAAATGCTCAATGTTACCTTTACCATAGCTATAAGATTGTCGAGAAGATTTAGGAATAAGTTTCAATGTTGTTACTCTGAACCACGGTGTATGGTGAAGATGTTTACACTGCATTTGAAGTTTCTTAAGGAAAAGCTTGGAACCTCGTCCTGGAAAAAAACAGCAGTCACCTGACACTTTTATGTCTGACACTTGTCTCAACATTTACTGTTACTGTACCCCAATACATTTTTTATGGAAAGCTCTTCTAACTTCTTGCAATTTACAAGAAGAACTAGTATTCTCTCCTTCAAACAACAATCAAGTCAATCTCTATAAGTAAACAGCTTGTGAAACTTGGCCTTCTCGGTGGATACATTTGTAACATTTGGTTGATGACACTTTTGTCAATTAAATCGTTCGAGTTCCTCGGTGGTGTTGCTTGGGTCACGATCGCACTCTTCATCTCATCAACATCAAATATAAAATTTAAAATGTACGTTCATGAGAACTAACTTTATCTTATACTGAATTGCTACTGGCTCTTTTATTCTGAAATGGGTGAATAACTGATGCATTATGATGCAGATGGGAAAGGTGGAAGTCAGCGACGAGACAGATGGTAGAAATTTACTTCTAACGGTGTTTATACATGCCGTAAATACTTGATTAAGCCCGCGAGGATTTATTCGTCAGAAAGAATCTGGGGCCCAGGACTTACTCGAACGGGTCTATTTATTCAAGGCGGGGCTGTAAAATTGGCACCATGTTAACTATAATTTCAAACACTTTCAGTAACAGAATTGGCTATTGCGCTTACGTGACGTGAAAATAGCGAAGAAAGTCAACAAAAACATACACAGCTATTCACCATACAAACGTTCGTACCCCCCCTCCCCTAGTTATTGGGGGCTTATAGTAAGGTGCAGGCTTTATCGAGTACTTCGGTATTGCCTCTTAATGAATTACATAGGAAAGCCGTTACGAATTCTGCAAACTAAAACAGTATTCAGTACTAAGGGAACAACAACCCATCACCTATCTTAAATCGCCATAAATGAATGCAATGTTTTGTGAAAGTTTCCATACAATGAAATCTGACCCCCCTATAATTAAAAACAGAAGAGCACATTATTGGTGACCACAGAAAATTTTACGGCTAGTTAAAAGATTTAAGGCCACATTATTAACTGGCAACAAGAGGTAACACATGCCAGAATTTATGTGCTGACCTAATTTGACTAAAATCCAACTGCGAAATTCTAATGACATTACCAGTGGGTCTTGAAGGTTTTACAGTCCTTATTCCTCCCGTAACATGGGGTAAATAAACGTAAATGTTTAACCATTCACTAATCTATTGTTGCCTGCGATTCAGATAGAGATATATAACTCACTTTTACTCCTCTACAAACTCGTGTCCCTTAACCGGTATACGCTAGTCTATAGCCTCCGACTGACAGCAGAGTTCTAAGTTCCCAAATCCAAATCTTTGTGGGACGTTGACGGACAGTCCGCTACAATTCTGCGGGTGACGGCTCCAACACCGGAAGCCACAATAGCTAGAGCATTTCAAAAAGGAATAGATACCATAACATGGAGGACACAATCTATTCTGTTGCTGCTTCGAATTTAATCGACTTGACTTTGTCCTTATCAATGTGGAAGTCTTTTACGTTGGGGTCTGTTTCTGCATGGTAACCTAGTCCCATTCCCCTGCCAGTCTTTTTCTTTTCCAAAGCATGGCTGTATTGTGTCTCTAACCTCTCTTCCATATTTTTCTCCTCAGACTTAGTCATTAACCTGTTACTGAGTTTGCTGTGGGTATTGCTCTTATTGTCGTCTTTCTTCTTGTAGCCTCCCATTAGCCTAAAGAATTTCTCTTGGCGATCGCTGTCTTCAAAGTTGGCATTCGAATATTGTCCTTTGCTTACTGGTTTCTCGTGCACCTTTAACAGACGAAAATGATAAAAGGGTCAGAGATCTAAACCAACCTAGGCCCGAAGCAGAAGTATTAACTTCTTATGTGACAAAACTAATACAGTCAAGTGAAGACCGTGACAATCAAGATTCGTTATTCACCTTGCCATGAGGTCGATCATATCAAGAAGTTCCATGGGAGCGGTTACACAAAATAAAACAAATACAACTTTAGCACAGTCATTGATCTTCCCATGTACGTTATTAAGTTGAAAGGATACTAGAGAAAAGTGAAACTGTGACCACCGGGATTCGAACCCGGGACCCATGCATTCGCGGCGTAATGCTTTACCAACTGAGGTATGGTGTCCCGGTGATAACATAGATCACTTTTCTCTAGTCGCCACATTTGCTCCTGAGACTCCAGCGGTGAACATCGCATCTACCCCCAAGCAAGTTTGGAGACCAGCCTCTCCGTGCCATGTGACTTGACCATGGAAGGGCTGCCATCCAGTCCATCATGCTGTCCACAGCCCATTGAAAGTAGAAAGTGCAAAATTAAATTCGTGAGTTTTGTATATACAATTAATATTGGCTTTGAAATGATACTAAAGAAAGAGACGATATGTCATCGCTGTAGTACATTTTCCAAAGTATTTTAACTTCTCTATCCTTGATAATGTTTTCAGTTGGTACAATTCTCGTAGTTCAATGTCTTTAATGTGTCAACTTAATAACATTTTTTAAAAAAAAGATCCTTCACTCAATACAAGGCATGATTGCCACTTCAAAGTATTGAGTTACTTTGAGGAAGTAGAAAGAAAAAGTAAACAGAAAAATGGATGTAATTAAAGGCAAAAAAATTTTCAAAGAAAGATTTAGAAAGATTTCCAAAATGGCAATTGACATTAGATGTAAAAGTGGCAACATTATAAGTAAGAGGAAAGCAGTATGAAGACAGAAAGTTCCAGATCTTGGCACTCCTAGGGAAGAAACTGTTAGCATAGAAATTTCTGTTTGTTTTGGGGATAGAATACAGAAAAGTCATGCAGAGAGTCAGCACAGTGAGTGGACCTTGATCTGACGAGGGGAAGAGGAACCAACTCAGCCAACTCCGAAGAACAATTACCAAAGTAGTACCTAAAGATGCGACATCTCTACGGTGAAAAAAGAGGTTGAACTGTGCAGGCCAGTGCAGGGCCAACCGCACGAGAAATTCGTCTATGGAGCCCATCAAATATGTTGAGATAACACTTTGGTGCACCAGCTCAAAGATAACAACAATGCTCCATGCATCCACGCCTGATCATTACCTTATAAAGATATGAAACAACGTCATGTGAAAGAAAGATCATAGATCGCAAAAGAGCCCCAACCTTCCTTGAGACAGACTTATACCCTATTCACACGGAGAGCAGTTGACGAGCGTCACGTCCCCTCAACGTACCGACAACGTCGTGGTGAAAAACAACAAAGACATGTAGACTTTCAAACTATTGAAATCGGAGCTGGATCTCTAGTACAAAGTTAGATGAGTGGAATGCCTCCTTTACAAAGAAAAAATATTCAGTACTTAACGAAAATAGGGGACAAAGAAACACAGAGCGTCTTTATATCGTAATAGCGGAACTGCTTACAATGGAAACACTGAACAAGATCGCGAGTATGCAAGCAGGTCTCGATAACTTCATAGACTGATCATACTAAATTTATCAGTCAGCTCTTTTACAAAGCGTTTCAAGCTTCCATCTACAGTTTAAAGTCGAGAACAAGCAACGCATTACCAGTGTTTTGAGGCGCCAAACATCTACCTACTGAGGACATTAGCAAAACTTTAGGGACGGTACGGTTCTTGCCTGCTCACCATGTTGTTTTTACACACGTTCATTTTTCTTGTTGCTTCTCAATTTCATCAGAAACCATTCCCAAAGGGGATAAAATACATACTATCTTTGCTACCACATTCAGCTTCGCTAGTGGATGCCAGTTAATAGTTACTAGAGACAAAACTTATGTTGAGTATCGCAGCTACGATCCAAGATGGCGACTGACGTTTCATTTCTTCAGCAGACGTCGTCAACGTCCGACGTCGTCAGCCCCACGACTCACGTGAACAAGAAAATTACAACTTCGCGCAGACGTGACGGACGTCTAGCCTCTCATGTGAAAAGGGTATTAGTCAGGTCAGGTTAATTAGACCCTCTCCTACGGTACCATATAAGCCAGTTTACCTTTACCATGGTGGGGCTGTCGGCGACTAAACCACCCGAAAGTCACCGTGGGCGGGCTCCATGGTGAGGAGGGTTTCTTGGTAACCCAGCTGGACCAAAAACGAGACCTGACAAATAGACGGATGACCATACAGGAGTGCCAACAGCCAATCCGGGGGCGGTGGCAGACCTCAAGGATTTGTACGGGATAGTGACACGTACGATACTAAGATATTTTTTAGCGATAGAAGGGAGGAGTATATTTCACACTAACATATTCTGCTTGGGTATGAGAGTAAAACTTTTGGAGTCCTCTAGCATTTTTAGCGTGCCTGCAAATGTTCGAGATCTGAAATTTTCTGATTTATACATTTATTTTGTTTGTTACAAAATAGTGATATTTTGATAATTACGTTTTTTTGCACGTTTGCTCAAAATTTGCCATTAAGAAAAGGTAAATACGGTTGAAAAAAGATCAATAAAGCACTTGGTGGCATGCAGTTGTCGATATGCGCATTTCAAAATACTACTCTCTGTTAGAATTTAAAGTGTACGTTAAGAACAAATGTCTAGCTGCTCGTCAAAGGTTTCAAAGACCAAATGCTTCATCAATATTGCAACGATGAAATGCGAGGTTTGAAACTTACATAACAAAGCGTTTTCATGGGGAACCCTAAATGCATGTGATAGTGCTGGTAACAGTGGATACTTTTTATCCTAGGGTACGAAGTCAATTGTTACTATTGTTTTCTATTCTCTCAATTATTTTGATGAGTTCTTTGAGCTGTCAATGTTCTTCTTCAACTCTGTCCATTCTCAATCATCTTCTCGGCGAGGTTTTCATCAGTAAAGAGTTTTTCCATGTAGTGTCAAGCAACGGCACATCCTGTATAGTGATTCCGACAACCGTGCAATGGCCTAATGCATTTTGACCTTTCCCAACTCCTTGGTAAATGAGTGAATGTTAAATATGAAGATTTGGTTTTAAGTTGCACAGATGAAAAGCTGGAATTATTATGATTTGAAGTTCTTATTTTAGTTATTGACTTTCTTGTTCCTGAGTACTCATTCTCACAATCACCAAGGTATCCAACGAACCTATCTGTAACTTTTTAGGACATATTTTGACAGTTGCTCAAGTTGAAAAACAGCACACCAATAGCTGAATGAATCTTGCATAGTCTGAGTTTTCAAGTAAGTGCTGCCCTATGCCAGAGTCACATATTGGCTACTTTCAAAGCACAGTTTGGTATACGTTTTATTGATTTCCTCCCAATTCGAATTCTGACGATTTTGTACTCTGAGGATTATCAAACGAAAAAGCTTTTCAGTACTAACATGTTTTCACTGTTTCGTGCAGTTCAATTATTTTAATGAGTTCTTTGAACTGTCAATGTTCTCCTTAAATTCCGTATATTCTTAATCACCTTCTCAACGAGGTATTCGTCAGCAAAGAGTTATTCATTTCGGTGTCAAGCAACAGCGCATCCTTCATAGTGATTCCGACAACCGTGCAATATCGCAATGCATTTTGATCTTTTTCACCTCTCTGGTTAAATTTGCAGTTTTGGTTTTACGTTGCACAGATAAAAAGCTGGAAATATTATAAAATTAAACTCTTATTTCAATTATCGACTTTCTTCTTCCTGAGTATTCATTTTCACGATCACCAAAGTATCCAACGAACCTATCTGCAACTGTTTAGTACATATTTTGACAGTGCTCAAGTTGTAAAACAGCACGCCAATAGCCGATTAGAATACGTTACCTATTCTTAAGATATTATTTAACTCTTTACTCGATACAGTGCAGAATCAGCAGGCAATATTCGATACATTTCCTTTATGTTTAACAGGTATCAATCGGTTTAGAAGAGTACCAAGGGAAATCTTAGCTAAAATCTTGTTAGAAGTTAGTGGGGTGTTTTTGTTAAAGTGG
>JAAAKL020015656.1:0-11392 GCA_010016065.2 Carybdea cf. marsupialis auct. non (Linnaeus, 1758)
CCGAAATGTCATGTCTTTCAAGTACTAAACGTCAACATGCAAGAAAAGCTGATGATGTTGCTTTAGAATGATTCACCATGATTTCTCATGATTCTCAGTAAAACTTCTCAGTAGAGTTTATACAAACATAATTTGCTATCAAACTTCTCCAAAAACTTGAAATCTGTTCTTTTTCATCGGATAAATATGTTGATGCATCTGAATGTGCGCTCCAAAAGATCCCTTTTTAGTAGCACTCCCATAGTATAGTAATATATTTAAGTAGGAGACCAAGGTTCTGGGACGTAAACTTATGTGCCGATTAAAAAGAGTTGGGTAGTGATCCATCGTTGGGCTAGTCATCACTAAATGCTTTCGCAATACTTTGATATGGGGGCAAATTTCTATCAAGGGGCATGGCTACGGGCCGGCTGAGCGTTTTTCAAGGAGATTCAGTCTCCAAGCTGTATAAGAAGCAGAAATTGTAAGCAATTACAATCTCTGTCAGAAGCGAAGACACTTGCAATTGCCCTCGCGTCTGAGTATAGGTGGGGGATTCGATTTTAAAGATGCTTAGGCAATCCGCGCTGAGGCTAATATAAAATTACTAACATATGAATAGTGGCGCTATGATAAAACATTTGGTTGACGGAGTTTTAAAGAAAACTTGGATTTTTAGTTGGGAGGATGTAATGGTTGCCAAAAATAGCCTAAACAGGCGTTGCCAGCAACAAAGGAAGCTCAATATTTTATGAGGTGGACCCTATACACCCTGCAAAGTGATGTCTTTAGTCTTCTGCTCTTGGAATGATTCTACCTCCTATGCTGCATATGAAGAGATGATATTCACCTTCCAAAGGTTTCCATACGTTTACCGTCATTGTAGGGACAAAACTGCAACTTTGTATCAATCCAAAGAGGATGTGTTTCAAAGGTAACCAAAGCAGTAACTAAGAAAGTTGAGTTTGATTTTGTGCTGTGTTTTCTCGTTTGTGATTGTTCTGACATTCTACGATCCGCTGGAAATGTTCAAAACCCTACTGTAAGCTGCGATAGCCTACGATAACCTGCGATACGATTGGTGTCAATCGTAATGGCCTCACACTATACGATAGGCTGCGATAACCTACGATAGCCTACGATACGACATCGTATCGCATGAAATTGAGGCCGGCTTAAAGCCGGAAGACGTTTCAATGTGAACGCAAGGCCAATCCGGCATCATTCTATTCCGGTTTTTTCCGTTCCAAATGATACGGCATAATGTAACCGGTATAAATTGCGCTAACTTAAGCACATTACCAGTGCAGATATGCTGATTTAAGCGGATTACATCATGCAAGCCTCGCATTGACATAGAGATTTTTTTTGTTAGTAGTCAATCAGCTGATTTCAATGCTATACGTAATGGCAGATTTTAGAGCGAAATTTGCTCATCTCAATAATAATTTTGATTAAGTCGCTATATTTCTATTCTAGTAGACAAAAGGTGCTATACTTAAAATTCCAGCGAATTCAGTAAGTAAGTCAGATTTGGTTTAGTTCGCACGATGTCTGGTACGCTGCCAAGACTCAAGAGATTTTAATCAGAACAATTCAATTTAGAACAATTCAATTCAGAACAATTCAATGCTGAAAGATCAGAACAGAACGATTTGAGAACGATATATTCAGAATTTGTCAGATTTTAACTTGACGGAAAGAAATCGGAATAGCAAGTTATGCCATTTTACATTACATATATCCTGCTTTGTTTTGCATGTATGTCACTTGTGTAGTTGTGCAGCGTAAGATACCGAGTGTCTTCTTTGTAGCCTACAAGAGGGTCTTAGAGGAGAGGGACTATGAAACTTACTGATAAAACAGATTGAGGTTATGGATTCTCTGGTGCACGAACAATAAAAATGCAGGATTATTACGTCAGTACAAGCTGTAAACCAATTTTTTGAAGCTAAATGAAATAAATGATCTTAATAAACGCAAATATATTTTACAAAGAAAATCATGGAGTGATTGGAAGGAATATGATAGTTTAATTTTTCCATCACATCATATTCTCTTATTTCTAATCTTTACTTCTGGAACTCTGAACCTTTACATTTTAATGATTAAGATTTGTTTCTTTGAAATCTGGACCAGTTCTCTCCAGTGAGAAGACTTGCTTTCATGAATCATTACCCAGACGATCCATAAAGATAGCATACTCTATTCCTGTAATCTAAGCGAACGCTAATCTTCCATAGGTAAAAATTGTCATCCAACCCGACACGGTTTCTGAGATCTAGTGTATTTTGTCACTCATTTCAGTACTAGTGGGGATATACAGCAATTTCTAGTTTATAGTTTCTTCACAAATCTGATTATTTCATCTCCTCTCTTCTCAGTAACATCAAATTCTTCATACGTCAAGAATATTACTGTCTTTCTAAAGTCTCGTGACCTAAACCGCAGTTTTCATAAAGGAACCGTAGGACCTATACTAGCACACGGGGAACCCACAGGTGGGGTCATAGACGTCGAATGCCGGGGAAGGGGCAGTTTCCTTTTTGACTTCCACGTAGATTTTTTAGTGGCCCAACCCTCTTTACCACGTATGGAAAGATTTGCAGAATGTATTTTATCCTTATCATGATTAGGGGTAAAACATCCGCTATGTACTGACTTTTAATATAGAAAATGAGTTACTTAATTCTTTCTAAGCAGAGTGAACTAAAAATAATCTCTAACGTAGAGTCTCTTCCTAATCCTTTCTGGTGGTTTCTTCACCAGTACTACGTGGATCTTAAAAAATTCATGGAAACAGGCTTTAGTAGCACGTGTCACTGACAGTTGTAAATGAAGTTGGGGACGAATATACTATGAAGCCACAAAGCCTTGGAAAAGCCCCTCAAAATTTACAGCCAATAAGAATACAACGGTTACAATTTGATTGAGCACGGCCAAACAGGATCCAGTTTGTGATCTCCTCTTCTGGTCATAACAGAGTGAAGCCGTCGCATCTGAGTGTAGCTACTGATGTGGGACAGCCTTGATTTCATTGGTATAGATATCAGCGTGCTTAAATCTGGATTCTTCTAAATCGTTCTTTCCAGAACATTCTACAACCTTCCAGAACATTCTATAACATTCCAGAACATTCTATATCAAGAACTTTCTGCATAGCTCTATAGGTTTCGAGAATGGTCTAGACTTTTCCTTGGAAAACACTAGAAACTTCCATAATGTTCTAGAATATACTACCATTTTCAATGGAGTTTAATGTCAACTGGTCCAGATGCATTTAAGGCCAAAACACAGGCATTTATGTATCTATCATCCAAGCATTTAACATAAGCTCTAAATACGATTATTTATGATCTGCTAATAAAGTATCCGATATTGAGCAACCGCTCAAGTCCGTTGTCTACAACAGCTACTAGCGTTGACAAACTGTGCCTAATATCCAAAATCAAAATTTTCATCCCCTACGAATGTTAATGGATCGTGACAGATTATGTCTAGTACTAAAGATGACCTCAGCCGAGACAGCTTAAACACATGATGAGGAAATTGACCTTTGAGAGTAATGCGGTGCACGTCTATCTGAGCCCATCGAAGGATGACAGCTGAATTTTGTTGCTGTGCACGTACCTCAAACTAGCGAGGCGCTTGCTTCGAACTTTGTATGTAATCTCCATCGGGGTCCTGTAAATGATGTATTGAATATCCTAGTGAAACTGGAACGTCATTAGATGTTACAAGTGATAGATAACAGAAAAGCTGTTCCATTGTAAAGAAATGTGTGCATGTACAGAGGGAATTCTGATTTTCATTACACATGGGACACAATTATGCGTGTTTTCAAGTACAACATTATATGTCTAGACAAGGGTATCAGTATAGATGTACCACACAGAAACAGTAATCTTTTAGTTAAGAACAATCCTTGAATTTTTCATGAATTACTTGCAGCACAATGTAGCGGGTGCTTTGATTAAATCCAGAACTAAAGGAAGAGTTAAGCTCTGTACATCATCCAACAATGAAAAATTATAAAGTATTTTGGGGGGAAATGATATTGGAAGTTTCCGATCTTATCTCTGAACAATGTGTAAAAAAGTGTTAATGGGATTGTTTTCTTCTGCCTTACAAGATATTGAGACGGATCGTACCACACGTATTTGTGTATAATTGTTATTAGCAGTTAACAGCAGTTCAACCCTACATTTCTTCTATTTCAGTGAGCAATTACATTTTGCTATACCAACGTATCTTGTCTTGTTCGCGGGCACTTTTAGTTTCGTTCATTCATATCTTCCTAATTCTCTGCTTTTTCTGTCCTCTTTTAACTGCCTGTAATCCATAATAAAAATAGGCATTTTCTCCTCCATAACACAACAAAAAATTCTTATACTGAAGAATTGTTATTGAAGGAAAGGATTTTAGAGTTTTTGTCATTTTTCCATTGTAATAAGGAACGTGGCGAAGTGGAGTGCGAGTTACGTATCTCCAGGAAGCGTTTAGTTGTTCAAAGGTTGATCTGAGTTCTGAGCTAGACCGCAACACCAGCTCTCTATTTCACATATTACACATTACATATTCTATATCACGGTCTACGATTGAGATAAATCTTGGTTTACATTGACATCAATAGTAAGCCTTCAAACTGTACTGGAGGTAGAGGTGAAGATTGAGGCTAAATTGTTGCGTACCTTTCGTTGATTAAACCAACTGCAACAGATCGCCAGTTGAGTTATAGGGGTATAGCGCACTACGCAAAAAAAAATTTTCAGAAACAAACCCAATCTCTCTACTCAACAACGCTTGATGACACTGGGTGTGTTTCTGAGCCAATGCCTTGCGTAGTACGCTATATACCATGTGTTGTGTGCAACTTGCTGTGTACCAAGTCCCCTTTTCCTTGAAAATGAATGATTAGCCACGATCGATGATGGCTGGAGTAGGGTTTGAAGGTAACAGTATGTTGATATATTAGGTGACTGATGACTTTCATTGCCGATTTGTGGTGCATTGTCAGATTCTTAATTATCCTCTAACGAGCAGATTCATACAAACGGTATCTTGTTTGAGTCTTGTTTGAGCACGATTCTCAACAGGTTGTCTATTGTTTGTTACAGAAGTGTGCCTTAGTTTTCTGAATTGCACTACAAATCACAAGTTTATAGATTTCATATTTACAATTAAACAGCTTTTAGTGCAACTCTTCGTAACAGCTAAATATAAAATGGCATGCGGAGGTAGAGAGTGTCAAATACCTAACGGGCATAAAGTTTACAATTGAAAACATTCCTCCCTGAAAATTCAGTTTCACCAGTGCATTCCAAAGTTAAATGAAAGTTAACACTGAAACTCCGGTTAAGCTAATTTTTGAAGAAGTAGGGAATCTCTATGGAATCTCAATGTTTCTCAGGAAATCTATCTAACGGTTTCCGTTGGTTTTTCACAACAATGAGCAACACAGATTATGTGTATGTAGTATTTATTAGCTCAAAAGACCGCTCGTTTACATTACATTTATAATATTCATATCTTTTTTTCTCTGCGCAAATTCAGTAACATGGGAGCCTAATAGATCTATCAAAAATCGATTTGCAGAAGCATGAAGACAATACTGTTATAGTAATTATATTATCGTTCTAGTATATCACCCCAGACCTATGATCTAGGGCCATTTTTGTTTAGTCCTGTTGTGTAACAGTTACCGAATGTATAGCTGTATTTACAAAAGTCTGAGATATTGAGACGGAGAAGAGTCATCTAGATATGTTATGGATGCCCAAAACTTCTTTGGATGTCTGCCTATTTAGGTCCTATGTGTGATTACTCGGAAAGTACTGACAAGAACTAAGCTTCCTCTTCGTGCATAATGTTGTTCCCCTATCATTGGCGTAAATCAATTGAGCCTTGTCCTATCATCGGTCATTACGATGAAGATTGGAGTTTCTGAAAATTTTACTGTCACGATTCATAAAAATGGCTATAATGGAAAATGAAGGACAAAGAGCTTACCTGGTACTGTTTTTAAAGCTCTCTTAGAGAAGCCCAAGATATAAACCTCCAAATCCTGAAAAGGACTGTATTTCTTGAAAAATCAAAATTGGAAAATCGGAATAGGATATTATTACGTTTCCGGTGTATTGTCTTTGAATCATTGTTGAAAAATTTTTTTATGCTACTCTAACCGTCAGTCACACTAATTTTGTGTTCCTAAGCTTTAGTGGCATTCTAATGCACCATTATTAGTCCATTCGGGAGTGAGACCAATCCACAAGGGCGGAGGGGTCTAAAATTCTCATGATAGCCTCTAATATCAGATTAATATTGACTGCAGGGTTTTCAGCCCAATATGTGGAAGCAATGTCTATCCAAGGTGTAAAGTTTGTATCCCCCTGTTAAGTACATTAACAGATGTAGTACTGAAGAAAAATTTAATCAATCCCCCATCCGATAGCTCATTGGTGTCCTAATGGGCTTGACTGGCTACTTATCTGGTCAAAGTCATTCTAACAATAATAAAACTCTAAAATAAAATGGGGCAGATGTTTGACCCGTCTACAGTCCTGTTTCTAGGACCTGAAAAATGAAGCGGCCACCTTGAGAACAAAAACACTATTACAAGGCTGATTACGTAACCTACTATAAATTCTGACAACTTAAGCTGTTGTAAAAATTTAAGGCATGCATAAAAATAAGTACCAACTCAAATAAACCGATAGTACAAATTTCTTATATCATTTATTCCATCTTTCTTCAAGAGGTATCAAAATTCTGATTATTTTTTTAAAAGCAATAAAACAAGATGATAAATGAATCAAACTTATTCTTATGAAAAGCAGTGCTAAGGTCACTAGTGTCTATAGCAACCAACACAAGAAATCAGTTGTAGCTTTAAAGGATCTACTGGTAAATAAAACAAAGGAAGTGTACAATATTACCATGCATTTCAAAGAAAGCCTCTAAAAATTAGAAATCGCAACGCCATTGGGGATATCCTTCAAGTTTCATCAAATACATAGGCCTAGCAAAATTAATATCTTCCACAAAATGCTTTCAATACTTTTAATACAGCAATCGATTAATGTTTAAGTACGTTGATTATATTCTTTGGCACTCAATAGATACATAAATTTGGCGCTTTGTCACAAGTCATCCATCAATTTCACATACTCCCTGACACTTTTACCATTAAAACGGCAAATAAAATTTAATGCTTTTTTAAATACCTAACTTTCGAGCAGAAGTTATTTGAGTCCTTCAATAGTTTGCTCTTAGAGCCTTACTAGAAATTCTTGATGCTATGACTTTCGCGCAATGCAGCACGGCACCATTGTAGAGAAGGGCTGCAATTTCCACACGAAAGTCATGTTGCCTCTTATCCGTGTTCTTAGTTAACAGTATTATTCTGTGACGACAGGATTTCAAGACATACATGTAAATAATCAAGATCACTGACAAGGACTAATTCCCTTAATTTACTTTGCGTCATTAGTGAAAATCCCGTCAGCTTTCGGACAAAGAACCAAAAGTAATATTATAACGTAAAGTAAAACGTAATGCAAGTAACGTAGCAGGTATTTATACAGGGCCTTATCTACGCCAGGCATAATTTAGAACATTTCGTAGATTATAAATATCTACAATTTCAGACTTAAAATATGTAAGTTCTTCTAATCCCTGTTCCAAAGTATTGTTAAGTTTGAAAGAGAGTATTTTGGAGATCTTCTTGTCAGACATCCCTGCTGCTACTTAAGGAGGTCTAGAGAACAAACAATACTAGGAATGGACACCTCTTTCATGTGGCAAGTGTCTTGCCTGATTTTTTAAAAATTTTCGCCGAAATGTAGGGGAAACTAAACTTCTATCTGTCCAGGATTGTAGCAGTAGTTACTTAGTAGTCTATTTTTCTTAATCTCTTCCGTTGGAGTAAAGGCAAAACA
The DNA here is from genome assembly GCA_010016065.2 of Carybdea cf. marsupialis auct. non (Linnaeus, 1758). Classification (NCBI taxonomy): domain Eukaryota; kingdom Metazoa; phylum Cnidaria; class Cubozoa; order Carybdeida; family Carybdeidae; genus Carybdea; species Carybdea cf. marsupialis auct. non (Linnaeus, 1758). The sequence goes on from JAAAKL020015656.1 coordinate 7,917, forward strand.
GCAACCCTACACTGATTTCATGCTTTTAGTGTCACTGGAATTTCACAGTTTTTACCTTGAGCACCATGAAGTAGCATAGGTAGTACAATGCCCAATGATATTATAACAGGGTTCATTCTCGGGCCCTGGGCCGTACAACCCGTGAATTATGACTAATCTTTCTGTATCAGCCATGTTTTCTCAGTTTTAGACTCTTCCTAAACATGTAAGATAAAATTTGCAAAGTAATTGGCATCATGCAAGAAAATACATTCTCAAGATTTTTCTGCGAATAACATGAGTATAAAAGTTGAATGAAGCACTCATCTATGGACGAAGACAGGACTTACGCATATCGTAAGACAAATTTCATTCGTTGTTATTGAAGTGTACCATAAGCCGCATATTTCTGTTGCGAGACAAACTGGAGTTATTATGATAGTGAAGACCAACCCGGCTAAATGACTCGTGACTTAAGGCATTTTACTTTACAGTGTATTTAGAATATCAGCAATTTGTCTAAAAAGAGGGTCACATGAAATGACACATTGTTCTTTGCTTCAAAGTTACACGTCAAAATAAAAGACCAGACAAACGCAAGTAATCAACGAGCACTCAATGTAAAGAAGGCCAGCATAAGGTGCTCAAGTGACATATAGAGCGTTTATGAGAGAGCTGCAGAAAAAACTGATTTAAGTCAGCTGAATAAATAGTATACTGGCAGTCTGTGAAGATACTAATGAACCGCTTTTTCACTTCGACAAATAGGTCTAACTGTTTAAATTCACAAAATCAATGACCATCAGTTTCGTTTGGGGTGAATCCGGAGTTGAGCACATTTCTGGGAGCCTCGACCCCTTCTGCAGTTTATATAAACGCCGCTTCCACTTCTACAAGCAAGTTGCAACCCATTGAAAAAAACAGAGAGAATCTGATATCTTGCATGTCAAGATAAAATTTTCAGTTTGCGATTGTGTTGGGTTTCGAAAACGATAGTTCGGCATAGCCGCCAATGTTGGAAAGCAAATGGAAAGAACTTATTGGCTGCTTTATAAAGTTGATCTGAACAGCCTAGATGGGTCCAAGATCCAATATCACCTGCAAAGATCTGAAAGTGTGGTCTATGACCTTTTTGGAACCTGACGGTGTTTTATCTTTATAAGGTAATGATCATGCCTGTCATGGAGTATTGTTGTCATTTTGGGCTGGTGCACCAAAGTGTCATCTCGACATATTTGAGAAGCTCCAAAAATGAGTTTCCCTTGCGGTTGGCCCTGACCTAGCCCGCACACTTCAACCTCTGTCTCACTGTAGAGAAGTTGCATCTTTAAGTCTTTTCTACAGGTACTACTTTGGTAAGTGTTCTTCTGAGTTGTCTAAGATGGTTTTTCTTCCCCTTATCAGGTCAATGTCCATGACTTTTCAGTTTATAGGCCTGTTCCTAAAACAAGCAGAAATTTCTATGCTACCAGTTTCTTCCCTAGAACTACCAAGATCTGGAACTCTCTGTTTTCAGACTGCTTTCCTCTTACTTATGAGCATGACACTGTCTGGTGTCAATCACCATCTTCTATGAAATCATTTAATTTCATTTGTAAGTAACAACACCAATTTTTCTGTTTACTTTTTATTTCTACTTCTTTCGAAGCAACTCAATACCTTGAAGTGGCAACCAGAGGTGGCTCGTCCACAGGGGCCGGAAGGGCTACATCCCTTAATATTTTTAAGAATAGGGTTGCCTTAATAAATCCACCACAATCTCAATTGCCAATTTATCTGTCATCTATTTAGCTCTCTGTCGCTTCAGTACCATTTCCTATTGTTAACACATATCCTATCAGAATCCACAACGTCAAACTTGATACCCCCTACAACCAATCCAAGTAATTTTAAAGATTCTTGCTGCATGCATGGCCCTTACAAACGCTATATGTCTTTGTATGTTAGCCTAGATGTCATACTTTGGGGACTGAGCCCTCTCTGATCTATCGAACCTTTGTAAGAAAGAACGTCTCATTCCGGAGAATCAGAGCAGGCGATTGGCTCAAACCCAAGGTTGATTGTTCTCTTGTAGGCCTGATCAGAGGAGCCCATGAGTTCCGCAAACTCACTTTGAAATAAGATCACCTCGCTGTGATTATTAGCTTAAAAACATAAACAGATGACTAGCGGCTGGCTGCTGGAAGTCTCAAAGAGGAGCTGAAACATACTGATCATCAGGTATGATTCATTGAAAAGTTATTAAAATAATTGCTTTCCGTGCTACCTCGATGATAGTTTTGTTTCAACATTTTGTTTTACGCCAGTTCTAACTGCTCTTACACCACACTTCTGGTGGCAGTAGTAAACCTTCTCGAAGGACACCCATGAACACAGTACCTTCCATTAAAGCCAAGCCATTTTTCTCTTCAAGTGTCGAAGGAAGGCTCGACGCTGAACGCTTACGCACAACTATGCCTAGTTTATCAGATGTATTCCACTCTGACCAGAGCTTTCAGTTCCCATGGTACAAAAGGTTTAATTGGATTACAGCTTGCTCAGACCTTTCACGAGAATTCTGATTTTGCTATATGAAATTTTCAAGTGGTGATGATAGGATAACAAGTAAGACAGTCAGTGACCTAGAAATATTTGGTGGTTGGAGATGCTAAGCCAAAAGGGTGAAAGAAAATGTATCTGATTTTTTTTAGTAGACAATCCTTTACAAGCGTGGCGGAAGGTTAGTGATATTGGGGGGTCAAGGAAGACAGCATATATGGTAAGGGGGCTAGAAGGGAAATTTTGTACTTTCTTAATATGCCAGATTTTTAACAAAACGGGCTTTTGTAGTGACATAGATATTAAGATCGTCAACAAAACCCACATCCACAAGCTGCGGTGTGAGTCCAAGTGTGTGTGTGTTTGGGGGGGCTGAGGCCCACAAACGAAGTGAGTGTACCATCGAAATGCAGATTAAATAACAAAATTCGACCACAGGTTGAGGGCAATCCTCCCCAGCCACTTGGTTGCGGGTTCTCGACAATTCTCTAAAAAAAAACGGACTACGTCATAGATAACCAAAGGGTCTTTTTATAGGATTCATATATGATAGGTAAGATTTAATCATAAGTTTCAGTGGCAACTGAGCTATGGTCTTTGAATAATTTAGTCATATTGCATGGGTTGAATTTGACAGGTCATATGAGGGTTTTACCATTAAGGGAATTTAAATGTTATTCTTTTCCTCATTGACAAAGGTAACCCTTGAAAAAAAGTAGTTGCAGTTCAAATTAGTGGGGGGCTATTACCCCCTCTGCTCCCTGGTTCCAGCACCTCTGCGGTGTTGTATTTGGTTCTATTATTACCTTTCTTCTCAGTTAGTTGCTTTTAGATTAGTATTTTTTTAGGAATGGATGTTAGCCCCCCCCCCCAAAAAAAAAACAACAACACAACAAAACAACAACCGCAAAACAAACAACAAAACAAACCCCAAAAAACAAAACAAAAAAAACCACAAC
>JAAAKL020015657.1:0-11392 GCA_010016065.2 Carybdea cf. marsupialis auct. non (Linnaeus, 1758)
TACCCTGGAATTTACAGGTGTAATTTACGCTGTTACAGGAGTAGGTCGATTCAAGTTTTATAACATTGGCCCCAGGTTCGATTCCTACTTCCTTGGAGGTCCGCAATCTTATGACATTAATGCAGCGAAAGTTCTAGAATCCATTACCTTGAAGATGGGAGACGTATCTCTCGAAACGTAGCTCAGAAAAAAGACTACGACTCACGAAATGATAAACATCTACTATCTATTGAATAATAGCTTGAAATAGTAGGTATTGAATCATGCAATAAACAGTCAACAAAATAATTTTGTTACAAAGCATAACGGAGCCACTGGCACAGGGCAAAATGTTATGTTATATCTTCAGATTGTTTTGATATCATTAGCAAGCAATGCAATCTTTAAAGTATAAATTTACCGACATGGTTCTTGAAAAGGCTTACTTTTGTCTCAAAGACTTTTGACAAGGTTTTGAATTAGAGCATACCATTTTTTCAGTTTATGATAAATATGCACTGCAATTTCCAAGCGTTGGTGTCAACTTGTGATAGACATTTTTAAACTTCAAAAGAATTAAAACCGGGTATGCTTTTAATTGTATATTTAAATGAATATTTAAAACTTTATATGAATTATGAACCGCTCAAAAGTCAAATGATTAGTTCTGTCACGTGTAAAGAAGGTTGTGTAAAATAGTCAATTTTTTTGGTTTTGGCTAAAAGGTATAGGAGCAACACTATATTGCCTTTTGCAAAGCACCTATAAACTTGATGTGCATAAGACAAATATCTGGAAAAATAAGGTCATGATTATGCACTTTTGTATTCTTGTGGTAAAATTTTTCGTGGACAATTAATTTAGCATAACTAAATTACTTTGATAAATCTTGATTTTTTAAAATCAATCTAATAAACTATATGAAATGTCATATTTTCCATTTTCGGGGACAATTTTATCTCCTTTCATAATAGTGTTAACATGAGTATGGACAAAGTGCAAGCGTTATATTTGACGTTTTCATGAATAGAAGAAGCTGCAATGATTTTCCTCTCAAACTTAAATTGACCTCGCAGCCACAGATGCATGGGCTTTGTATTTAATGCTGATTGCCATAATAGCCAGTCCCAATGTACTAAGATTAAAATTAGCAGTCAAACTGAGATTTTGATGCAAACTAACAATATGTTTCATTATAGTGTGTCTGCGACGCACGTTTCCTACAGCTTTGAATAATTTCACTTTACAATATTAAATTAAATTCTAAATATTCTTAAGGTGGTCATGTTTTTTATGAATTATATCAAAGAATATTAAATCTTTCTATTAAGTATGTACTATTAAAAGATCATGGCAAGTACATTGCACATGACAGGTCAAGGCAATGATTTCTTGTCTTATAAGTAACCTTAAGTGCTGTAAATCTTGTGCCTATGTGCATGCCTTCAACATTAAGCAAGTATTCCTGTGAACTCTTGACAGATTTATAAGAAACAGAATATTCAAAATGAGTAAATCCTCCTCAAATTATTGATATCAACTCTTAGTTTGTTAACGAAATATATGTGGTGGTCCATTGTTGCAACACAGCTCTCTATAGAGGTGCAAGAAACATCGTCATTAACCATGCCAACCTGAAAGAGCAAGAAAAATACCTGAAAAGCGTTTTCCTATAGAATAAGTACCAAGAAAAATATGTTAAAATAGCGATGAAAAGAGCTGTCAAAAACATTAGCGAAACCATGAAAAGAATTCTTTTAAAACACGAGGCCCATTGTCCCGTTTTAACATCCTCAGCAAGTAGCTGTCTTTCTCAAAGGATGCTAATTTCATGATAATCATGAAATAATAATAACATTTCGTTACCAACTATGCTGGAAAACTGATTTTACCCTTTAGTTAGTAAATCAAAGCGTTATATAGGCCAGAGAGAAAACGAACATCGAGGAGCCATTGATAAGGAAAAATCCAATAGCTATATGATCACAGAACATTTTGGTCGTAGGTTCATCACTTGAACTGATCAAATATTGTCCAGAGAACTCAACACAATAACAAGGGGATTAAAAATCTATCTAATTCTCACAAGACAGCAACTATATAAACGATATATCTTACATCCTATTCGCAAAAAACAAGCGCAACAAACACAAAACGGACATGGCACCAGATGAAATCTGACTATCATCAAGAACGTCCACACTTATGTGTATGAAAGTTTATATAAATTTATTTGTGTTAACCTTTTAGCACTTCAGTAATTAGGCAAATTATTAACAAGTCCTTAAGTTATTTTCTTGTTCGCATCAGTTTCTCGAATGTAAATTTACAATGAAGTGGAATGTTCAATTTGCAACGGTGCTTTTTCACTAGACGATACCAATGATTATGTATTGTAGAAAGAGTTGGAGGCATTTCTGCGATTTTCTGAAATTCGTTCTAATGTTACACTCCTGAAACCCTTTTTGCACCAAGAGAGATCAGTTTTCTCCAGCTCAAGTTCATTTGAGAATGTTGCAGTAATTGTATCGATAAGACACGATTGAGGAAACGTGAACAAACTGAATTGGCTAAAATCAGTTTGATTGGATGCCTCTTATGTAGAGCAAGTTATTGATGACAGGAGGCATCCGTGTAAAGTGGACTGTAGAGTTGTTGATACAATACCATTTCAGGATAATCTTTTTTTTCTTTCTTTTTAATTGTATTCACCCTGATCAAGGCCAAAGCCACTTCTAGGAAAGGGTTACTTTTCCTTTTCGGAAGACAATCTATTCATTCGTACTTTTTTATGTTTACTTTTCATGCTATTTTATGCTTGCTATTCTTACTTTTCACGCATGTAGCCCCCCCTCTGTCCTATCTCTCGAAACATAGTTTCCGACTTCACGAGAGCAGATGACAGAGCACTGTACAGATCGTGACAGGCAAGCTCAGGGTCGGTTCAAACTCACAACCCTCGGAGTGTGAGTCTGACACTCTACCACTATGCCAGTACTGTGTAAAATATCTTCGCCTGGCTATCTTCTAGCAGCTTGCGAATAGCAGAATGACGCTTGTAGAGCTGAACTTGAAATGGGTTCAATAAACCGGATTCATTTCATAGTCGCTGATACTCGATATCATAAATCCTGCCACACGATGTTTAAATTTCAGAAAAGCTCTTACAAACCGGAGAAACAAGGAAGATCTTCCCTCGGTAGACCAGGCAATGGAGCCATGCTATCATCTTTCCATTTACACTGCGACTGTCTGGAGAAAGATGCATCTGCCTATTTTTACTCTCTTAGTGAACTTCACCACAAACTGATAGATCCTTGCAAAGGTGCTGCATTCTACCCTTTTAAAAGACTTATGCAGAAACTAATCGATCGCTGCTGCGATTGCATATACTGTTCAAATTTAGAAGGGAGTCCAAATGTGCAGTAATTTAGAAACATTGTGAATTATATCTTGAAAAGCAATTTTACAAACAAGCAATGGTACAAGCTGCAGCAAGCCGTAACGTTTTATGGCAAGTATCTGACAGAGGTTAGTAAAAGCCGCAATACCAAGATCTTCCTTCTCACCAGTTTTATTTGCACTTGGTGTTGTGATCGAGAAGGACTTTCTTGCTACATGGATGATAGAGGAAATCAATCGTCTAGGATATTCATTGTCGGACTATGAAGTTAACAGTTTCAAACATTCTGCTGTTTAAGAAGAAAGCTGCAATAATTTGATTCCTTTACCGTACCCAGGTACCGTACGCAGCGGGTTGCAGGTAAAGTCTACCAAAACATGGCCACAGTAGAAGGCAGAAACTCAAAACGGTGCTGGTACAATTGCAGTTTCAATACTCTGCGCAAAAGGACAACTACGCGGCCAACTTCGTCTCACCGTTATCCATCAAATGAAGAAACTTCAATATGACGCGATTTACAATGATGTGCAATCAGTAAATGATCCATAAATAGAAATTTGATTCGAGCAAATGGAAATGCCTATGATGCATTCTTAGCAAGAACATGTGACACTAGACCTGCTCTGGCATTTAATGGCCATCTCGCCTTCTGGACTCAAGAGCACACCTAGCTGGTTAGGATTCATGCTGTCTACTTTGCAAGGAGATTCCCCAGGACAGTCGCAAATAAGATTTGTGCCAATAAATGACTTGAGATGTTCTGAAGACATTTGCTTTTTTCAATATTGTTCTTCATTTAATAGCAGACAGGAATTCTAAATTTGATCACTCTGTGTATCACATTTGACCAGCCGTTATGGCTAAAGACTTTGACGGTGGTTATTACATAATCATGAGGTTTCTCGGAGGTATAAGCAATTTAATAGATAGTTCAGGGCTATCCGAGATGCCAGTACCCAGTTATGCCCAAATTATATCAGGCAGATGATGTCAGGTACAACCGTCTCCAGAGCTTTGCGAAATCATTTCTTGGCTGAGGGATCGCACACCCACTCACTGGTAATTTAGCTCACTTGAAGAATAATGTGTTAAATACTGTTGTTCTGAACATGCTCTAAGCAAAGTTAGAATAACAAGACTAAAACTTCACCTGATGCAAGAAGGTCGACCTTGGATTTTAAAGGTGATACAGCAAGGCACGAAATGTCTCAACATTTTTCTTCCTTGATAGTGAGTCAAGTGAGATTGTGATAAGCGGCATGGAAGAAAGAGAGCTTCACAAACTCATTGCTATCATTTAAAGCAATCGCTGTTATCTCCACAAAACAAATTAAGATGGTACAATTATTTGATATCCAATGCGATCCCTAACCAGAAGCGTTTCTCCTAGAAAAGATCTCACACGGTTAAGCTGTGGTTACATAACATGAAGAAGTTGATGTCGACATTGCTGCATCAGAGTAGACAGAACAAAATGTTTCTCCGATCATCTTGATTGTGCTACGGAAATACTCGATCTACTTGCCAATACAAGTCAACATAATTATGAAAAATCAGCGTGTTTAAATGTGCATATCTTTCGGTTATAAAAGAAGCAAGAGGCACAGAAGTTTTCTCGCCGTGTCATCCATTTATAGGTTTTCTGGATTTTTTACCTGTCGCTCCTGATTTCCTATCTCTACTACGTGGAAATCCACGAACAATAGTGGCAAAAGTCATGATGTCGACTCCTTTTTCCGTCTAATGTAGATCTATATTAACATATCCAGTACTTTACATATCCAGGAAGTTTATGTCATTTCAAGGCTAAACATCGACATGATGGATTCCTAAAAAATACTTTGAAAACGTCGTCAGTGCATCTAGCCTTTAAATATGCTCTTTTAACAGCAATAACATTACTATCAGGAGCGTGTACTTTGAGCTGTGTGATGTAACTGAACAGAAAAGGCCCCCTCTCCCCTCACGAATCAATGCAACCGAGCTTAGTTGTTTCCGTTGTCATGGCAACAAACTGCCGTCGCTCGTTTATTTCATTTTGCAAGAATGCAGTTCTCTCCCATGCAAAGCCAAAACTATGAAAGACGAATGTAATTTTGAGGTAAATAAACAATTGAGGATTCGAAAAGTTTGTTGATGGTACAAATAATAAAACTGCACATAATAGCGAATTCATTTTGTACTTAAAATATTTTTTCGTCTGACACAGAGTACAAGTCGCCAAAAAATAACCTGAAAAGGGAATTAACGAAAGAAGGAAAACCGTTGCTTTGTAGACAAAAAGAATTTGTCTTCTCATTGGGCCTTTTCGGTTAACAATTCAGCTTCACGAACACTGATTGGTCAAAGCAACACCAATCTGGCAGTCAGAGTTCTCATTGGCTACTTCGTAAAACACAGTTGGGTAAATAATTTAGTCTGAGACAACATCATTTCTGTGTATATTGACCTCCATCTGCCTTGTATCTGGCGCCCTGTGATATCTACGTTTTCACTGACGCTAGCCTCGTAAGTGGTCTTCTTCTCAACTTTTGGCTCATGGGAACGAGACAGTGGTGCAACCGATAAAATCATGTAATATACGAACACTCGCACGATTGCAAGAAAGAAGGAGGCTACAGAGAAAATGGCCAGCATTGAAATGTACTAAAATCACATTTTTTATGTTCATAGATACTTTTACAGTCAATATAAAAATCTACTTGATTCACGAAACACTCCAGTGTTTCTTATCAGTATCAAATACAGAAGAAGCTGGAAACATTGAGAATATGGAAGAGCTTAGTCAGGCTTTTCCTTCAGCGTTCTCTTGGGATCGTTGCAATGCCATCAATAATGCGCTGCAAATTTTGTAGGTTTTTAAATGATATTGTTAAAGACAAAGCCACATGTGGCAGCATAGTAAGTGTGTCATCTACCATTAGTGAAGCAGGCTATTAAGCATTACGGCTCTCGAGAGACAACTTCCTTTTTAGAGGTGTTGCCAAAGTCTATCAGTTGTTTTGACGGCCGCACCATCAGCTTCAAAAAAAGAGAGAGAACTTTTAGTGCTTTGAAATGAATTAAGACCTACTTACAGAATAGCATGACAATGGAAAGAATGTATATCAAGACAAGGGAAACATTGAACAGATACATCCTCTTTTTTTTAAAAAAAAAAGAAGAAGAAGTTGCTCTTAACAAGGCGTAAATGACACTGTCATGTTGAGAGCTACTAAAAAGGAAAGGCATAGAAAAGACAGGTTATTTAAATACAAATATTGAGCTAACAGAAACCTGTTACTAAGAAACTTGAACCGATTAAGGTTATAGTCATTAGGGAAGCAAGATGAAGAAAGAGAATTCCATAGTGTGGCAGTACGAGGGAAGAAACTCATGGCAAATATGAAAGTCCTTCAATTAGGTACCTCGACAGCTAATTGATGAAGCTTCCTGGAGGAACGAGTAGTGCGTTGCACAGACTTCAATAGTGGAACCAAAGAAGAGAGCTCCTTGCTACATCGTCCATGGAAATATCTGTAGAATAGGGAAAGAGATCATATAGCCTTACGGTGTGCAAGAGCTCAGGACCAATCAGGCTTGAGACTCGACGTTGGATACGATTCAAAAGATTCAGTTAGGAGGTAGGTGCACCAGACAAGATATAGCAACAATACCCCATACATGGCCGTATTGAAAATTTTTAAATATAGGAAATAATCTCCGAGAGAGGTATTTCTGTGCCCAATAAAGAGAGCCAACCTTTATGGAAGCTGACTTGGCAATAGTTTCAATATGGGATCTCCAAGAGAGATTCTGGGAGAAGGAAAGCCCAAGAAGCCTGACACCAGACTTCTCAGAGAGCTGGACATTGTTCACGGTAACTGATCAAAGAATGGGTTTCTTATGGCGTTTGATGGAAAGAAGCTTTGTTTGCTGCTCATTGAAAGTAACCGGCCATTTTCTTCCCTAATCAACAACCACACGGAGATTGTTCTCAAGAAGGTCTGTAATCCTAACTTTATCTAACGGAAGTGGCATGCCCAGGCATGAGTAAATAGTGATGACATCTGCAAAAATATCTAATTCTGCAAGGATTCGATCAGGCAGATCATTTATATAGAGTAGAAATAGAGTTAGACCAAGCACAGAATCCTGCAGAACACGAATGTTATCTGCGTAACTGGTGGAGGAACGACCATCAAACACAACCTTGATACTGCGATCACACAGAAAGGACTGTAATATGAATAGTATTTTACCTGTAAAGCCTTATGCCTTAAGCTTAACAATAGCACTTGATTCACCAGAAACATCAAGAACACAGTGTATACGCTCGGTGATAACAGCCAGGAGGTCAGCAGTAGACCGTGAAGAACGAAAGCCGTACTTGAGGTCAGAGAGAGGTCCAATGGTCTTGAAGACTTTGCCAATAGTAGCTAATTGGACGATAATTACAAGGATCAGAGCGATCACCTGAGTTCTTGAAAACTGGAATAACAGAGGCTATTTCCCATAGGAGGGGAAACATGACTCGATATGAAGCTTGTTAAACAGTTTAGAGACGATAGGAGAGATTTCTTGACATCAGTTTTGTAGCAAAATGGCTTAGATACTATCACGGCCAGTGGCTTTTGATTTATTAAGAAGAACAATGTTAGATACAACTAACGTAGAAGTGGTTTTAACATCTTCAAGATATAAATCAGTACGTGAAGGAAGTTTGGGTAGTATATGACCACTATCATCAAGAGTAGAGTTAGCTGCAAAGAAGTGTCCAAAGAATTCAGTTTTCTCTGAAGTGGATGTGAGGACCTAAGGTCCATTAAATAGTGGTGGAACAGACGATTTGTTCTTTTGGAGTATAGAAATGCAGATCCTCCAAAAGCCTCGAGATCCAATTTTCTGACTCGCAACTGAATGACGAGTACTTTCAGAGTAGACCTGTTTTGCCTCATCAATTATCCTCTTGCAACGACTGCGGGCAGTGGTGAAGAGCTGCTTGTTCTGAGAAGACGGATCTTGTCTGTATACATGAAAATAATGATTGCAATAGGCACTAGCAGTTGCACATGCAGGTGAGAACCAAGGAGAGGAATGAGGCTTTGACTAGAATTTTCTACTAGGGACAAAAGCATCAATACCAGCTTGAAGCCAAGATGAGAGTTTTGAAGCACAGTGTTCAGCATCGAGATTAAAGATGCTATTTAGGGGAATGTCATACATAAAATCATGAAAAAATCCCATTCTATCTTCTCGTAACTGTAAAGTTTACGATGCAAGGGGTGTTCCCTAGCATGTCTGTAGGCAAGAGAGACAGAGGCCATGATTACAACATGATCAGAGTTACCCAGAGGAGCAGAGTACGTCAAAGACCATAGAGAGGGCAGAGAAGAGAGGGCTTAACATAAATTGCAATACCATGTATATGGTGGATAGAATCCCTTCGTATGTAAGGGAGATAACCAGGATCAGCAAAGTCATAAGTGCTAATTAAAGGATCCAGATTAGTTTATGGATGGTCAAATATAGCTGGAGACATATGTTTAAGATAACTTTCAACATGTAGAAAGCTACCACGCAGACCACGAATGTTGGTGAAGGAGATAGAAAGAGGTTCGGGTGAGGTACGAGAGGCTGGTTTACAATATTTACTTAAAATTGCCATAGCGAAAAAGGAGAATAATCAGATATTGACTAGAGGACACATCAAATGTTGCCCACAGTCTGAATCCCAGCCAAGGCTAAGTAATAGTTGTGGCCTCAGAATAGTCCCACCAGAAATACATGCAGTGACACCCATCTATTGGTGGCATGGCACTGCATTTACCCCGATATTATGCGACTGTTGATGGAGTAGCCTCTCTTAACGCTACCTCAAGGGTTTGGGCTCCTCTACTACCAGCCGGCCGTGTACCAATCTGGAAACTGCTAATCCCTCAACTAAAAATACTTGTAGGCACAGTGCAGTAATATGACTCGAGGTCTGACACAAGATGGGACAAAATAATCGACAAACAGCATTCAATAACCTGAGCTGGAAACAAAGCCATTGTCAGACCTGGTAAACCAGATTCCCTACTGCCTCCGAACCAGATCAATAGTCAAGGAAGGAGTACTGGGCTGGATGATAGGCTTCCCTCCTAAAGGTGCTTTTTCTAGACACAATCTCCAGTAGCTTTATAGAGACACTATCTCTAGGAGGGTTGCCAACCAAGGCTTAAGAAGCCCTCTCTTCCATGAGACAGACTGAACCCCGCCGTGCATCAAGTCCAAAGTTCAAGGTCTCGGAGTAGTCTTGCTGGTACTACACCTTACTCAAGGGAACTCTGCATTATAGAGTAGGGCTGTTTAAGTCCCTAAGACCCCGAAAGTCCGCATACCCAGAGGGGAAATATATTACGGATAGCACGGAAATGAAAAAAAAAGCAAGAAGATGGTCCATGTTAAGAAATCGATGACAAAAAAATAGGGTACAAAAGTTTCTTTATGCCCCTTACGTATAAGCGTCGGCTTAGGGATTGTTCCAAACTGACTTAAAAACAACTTTGTGGCTTTTGGAATCCTCTTTACGTTTAATCAGCACATGATTTCTAAAATTCAGATTCTAGAATATTAGTGTTTTAAAATAGAAGACATTAGTTTTGTGTCACTTTACATAGTATTAGTACATTTCTATTCAGCGAAATGGGATTTCAGAATGACTTCCAAACCCACTCGTCCTTACTTATTTTCTCCCCAGTTAAATTTTCCAGTATCGGCGATGTTGACCAACTGTTGTATTCCATCACCTTTTCTATGATTCAAGGTAACCCCAAAGTAATCCCTGTCTACTATGTTACGAAAGAAATGTGGCAAAAATCTAGTTTATCCTGTAAGATTTCGAATACATCAGAAAAAAACAAGTAAATTTGTTCCATCATTTGCAAAACAACAAGGTTATGCTTTTTAAATTAACAAAATTGAGTGGAATATGATCGACTGGAAGTAACAATGAGAGGCCACGCCATTGCAGAAAACTTTCCATAAACTATTCTCAAAGATGATGGAGATGACATCTTTATAAGCAAACAGTAAAATATGCTTCGGTAGGACTTACACCGAATAATTTACTACTTTAATTAGTCACTATATGTCTCAGTTATCTATCCATGGTGTAAATCAGTTTTCACTTCAATTGGTTGCAAATTAATAGTTGTTCGATGATCTACTGGCTCCTCACAGGTTCCAAAATAGTGAAAGTACAATGGCTAACCTACATGACTTTTTTTTATTTCTCTTGATGAGATATTCTGTTGTAAAGCTTTCCATATCATCCATTTAAGTCAGATACAATATTTAACTTTACTTTTTAATGGCCCTATTCTTTTTCGATTGTATAAAGTCATTCTTGATGTTCTTGATATTTGATTCAATCCCTCTTATGCATCTTTGTATTTACTACTTGACATGAAACTAGTAGAGCTGCCAGTATAAATGACATTTAAAAATTTATCATTTGTCCACCCGTCAAGAAATTTAAGTTTGTACTAGGACCAGCCTAGTGTAACACATAAGCAGTTTTATGATAAAAGCTTTAAAAGATAACTCATTGTTAATGGCTGAAAAGCTTTTTCGAATGACTCTCGTCAGAACCAACACGTCATAATCAATACAAAACAGAGGATCGCGAAGTTTTTTACAAAGAATATTATTGGTCACTTACTTACATAAAAGCTTTAGTATTTTTTCCATAATTCAAACATTTTCAAAATCTCGACGTCACACTTTCCCTCTGCATTCTCAAAGTATTATGAGAGCTTCTCAACTAGTTACCAGACTCTCTAAAATCTTTATTCATCGTACTTTGATAAGTCTCGCCTGATGAAGGGCGATGAAGGGCCTGATAACAGTACATAAACTTATTATTTGCCAGTTGACTCTGCAGCGAAAGTGCCGGAAAGTATGAGAATGCTGAATGAATGCTGAATGCTGAAGAGGATTTGCGGCCGCCAGGCCTCTAGCCTTTTCGCTGGGCGAAACACCTGTCTC